>CAUYRT010034808.1:0-35243 GCA_963574885.1 Lepilemur ruficaudatus
CTGCTGCTGCTGCTGCTGTTGCTGCTGCTTATTCCGATATTCTGCCATGAGATTAGTGTGCTCCTTCTGCTGTTTCCGGACCTAACATGGCAGGGTCAGAGAGGTCAGCCTCGGGCATTCCCACCTATGCCATCCCACTTCCCTGGCTTCTGGGTGCTAGGCTGAAGTTTGCTTTCCCCACCTGATCCAGCTGTTTCTGGATCTTGCTCTGCTGTTCTGTAACCAGTTTGAGCTTCTCAGCATCAGCTTCTGGGAACTCACGACCAGCCTTTTTGGCAGTGCGCTGCTTGGCACACAGAGCCTTCCGAGACTTGCGGTGCACACCAATCTGCTCCTCTAGCACCTTCAGCTGCATCTGTAGGAGCTGCTGGGTATGAAACAGCCACTCTTCATATTGTCGCTGGTCAGCCTCATCTGGGAAAGGAAGCAGGGTGTCAGGACCTGCAAAATGGTGATCTCAATCCCTCTTCTTCCCTATGTTCCCACTTCCTCATGCCTTCCTCTCAAGCCCCATACTCACTGATCACTCCCTGGGCAAAAGTGGGCGGGTTGGGACGAGGCTGGGAGGGGTCACCAGCACTCCGCTCCTGTGATGAGAGAGGGTGCTAAAGGGTCTTTGTTCCATGCCAGACCCTAAGAAGGGTGGCCCAATGGCACAGGACCCAAGTTCCTACTCCCACCTGACCACTTACCTGGCCACTCCCAGCTGCCACATGGTTTTGCAGATCACTGCCAGCTCCCCCAGAGAGCCTCTGGGCTAGCAGAGACACTTGCTGCCTGGAGTCCACCAAAGCACAGAAGGTAAGTGTTGGCAATGGGAAAGTTGGAAGGCAAAGAAGTGGGACAAGTATGAAAGGGGGCCAAGAAGGAAAGGGATGTGACTAGGAGAGAAAAGGGTCAACCCCACCCCAGCCCGAAGTCTTACCTGTTTATACCAGGTGCCACCCCAATGCTGCCCTGAGCCATCACTTTCTTGATGCCTTTCAAAGCCACCATCTTGGCCTTTGCAATGGGATCGATGATATCTTCTGCAGCAAATTTGTCCAGGTCTGGAGAGGGAATAGCCAAATTAGCGGGGCTTTGCAGATGTCAGTGCTCCATTGTATGTTTGCTGTTCCTTTCAACACCTTGACCTCAACCAAGCCAAGCAGAACAATGGCACGGCATGGTAGAAAGACCACTGAACTAGGAGCCCAGACGCCTGGGTGACTCAGCTCTATTATTCACAGGATACGTGGTCCTGTTCTTACTTACAGTGCTAGGAAAAGGCACTCAGTAAATATTTGTTGAATCACTGTATCAATGTCATTCCACCTCTCCAAGCCTCAGTTTACCCCTTTATTTGACACAGATGATGATCCCTACCCTGCTTACCTCATGGAACTGTTGAGGATCAATTGTGACAGGAATATGAGTACACTTCATGACTGGGAAAGCACTCTTCAAAAGTAGTATTCTCACTGCAACTAGCACAGCCCAAGAACCCGAAATGCAGGCACTGTGGCAAAGCCCTAGATGCCAGAGCTGTTTTGGGTACATGTACCACGTGTAGCCCATGCCCTTGTTTATCCAGGATGCTACATAAAAAAGCAACCACCAAAAACTTAAATCTCCCTAAAATCCTACAATTTGTATATTTCTTCACGGCTCAAAAAACTTAACTGACTCCCCACTTTCTAAAGTACTAACGAAACTCCCTCTCCTGGAATTCTGGGACAGTAAAACAATTAAGAGGAATACCAGGGTTCAGATCTAGTTCTGCTCATTTCTGTGTAATCTTCAACAAATTACTTAACCTCCACATTTCCGTTTCCTCTTCTGTAATCGAAGGTAGTAATAGTACCTACTTCATGAGTCTGTTTTAAAGTCCTCAGCACACTGTTTGACAAATAATAATTACTCAATAAATGCTATTATAATTTGAGGTCTTTCTCAATCTGGCCTCCCTTCTTAACTCTCCAAAATTATGGTAGTGCTCACTTACCTCCCTCTATACAAAGTCTACTCCAGCCTAACCACTTCATTCACTGTTCTTGAAATCCCATAGGTTTGCCTGCCACTACAGCCTTACTCCACCTTTTTACCTCTTCTTGTGCCACTTCTCTCCAACTTCTAAACTTTCAGCCTTACCACAGCCACAAAGCCTTTGCTAATCAGACTTCATTCATACATTCATTCCCTTCATTCATTCAAACATCTGAATGCCTGCTGTATGCCAGGAACTGTTCCCTCCCTTCTTAAAAGCTACAGTGCTTCCACCTATATCATTAGGTACTTAGCCAAGGTTCTTTGCGTCCCATCTTCCTTAAGTGGGGATTATCTTAGGTCTCTAGCCTCAGTGCCCATTTGGTGACAACAACGATCACATCACCTCTGAGCAACTTGGCCACGCTGTCAGCTAAGGTTACCTGTATCCGGGAAGAAGCTGTTAGCCAGCTGCTGCTGCATTGCCAGTTGCTGGGGCTTCATACACATGGAAGGTGGCATGGTGCCCATGGGCTTCTGTGATAGCACTGGCTGTGGGTTCTGCTGGGGTACCAAGCCTGCCTGCCCCCCATGCTGTCCACTTAGCATATGCCCTTGATTGGACACCATGGCCATGGATGGGGCCAGGCGCTGCTGGAGGGCATGAGCTGGTGGCTGGGTAGGCATCAGTGGTTGGGCCAAACCTGGCTGTCGGGCACCTCCAAGACCCAGGGCAAGCTGCTGTTGAGGTCCAGCCAAACTGGGAGAAGAGCCCTCATGTGGCAAAGGCATGGCCTGGGCAGCACCTGGTGTGGACAATAGGGAATGCTGCTGCTGCTGCTGCTGCTGCTGGGCAGGCTGCAGCTGTGCTGAAAGCTGCTGCTTCTTCTGCAGTTCCTTCTTCTCATGCTCCAACAGGTCCTCAATGAGCAGGGGCAACTCACTGGCCACCAGTGAGCTTTCCATCTTGTCCAGCTCATCCCCAGATGCTGTATGTCCACCAGGCAAAGTCAGGGCCCCACTCTCCAGCTCAAACTTTTCCAGCAAAGAGGATCCTCCTGGGCCACTAAGTGGGCTGGGGGTCAGCAGGTGAGCTGGTGGTCCTCCTGTGGCTCCGAAGGGGCCCTTCTCAGTTGTGTGCCCACTGCTGGAAAATGGCCCTGTGCCCATCCGGGTGTCCCGGCTGCCCATCACACTTTGTCCTGGTTTCAACCCGAGGCCAAGGGAAGTGGTAGTAGGTACTAGCTCGACCTTGGGGGTGGTAATGGTGAACTGGCAAGGGGAAGGGTGGCGCCCACCCTCCTCTACCTTGGGCTTCACCTCAGGGAGCACAGATGCCAGGCGGGGCTCAGAGGCATCAGTGGCAGGGGGAGGGCGCTCCTCAGGGCCTAAGGGTCCTGGCTCCACCCCCCTCAGCAGGGCCTCCCGCTCAGCCTTCTCATTAGCAGATTCCACCATTCTCAGGTGCTCATTGAAGATGTCCTTCTTGTCCCCAGTGTCCAGCTCAGGGTCAGTATATGCCAGGAGGTCAAACTCATCTCCGTTGAGCAGGTCATCCAGATGGGGGTCATTGGTCTCCAGGTTTTCCAGGGTGCCCAGGTCATCATCACCCTTGGCCACATCCACACCCAGACCCAGGTGAGCAAGCTCTTCATCATCCTCTAGAGCCTTGTGGGCATCAAAGTCATCATCCAGCTCAGGATCCTCACAGGGTAACTTCCCAGCTTCCAAGGCCAGAGGAGGGGGGCGGCCAAGCTCAGTGCTCGAGGGGGGCCGGCTGACCAGCTCCAAGCCAGTTGGCAGGGTGGGACCCTTGGTGTGGGGAGTTGGATGGAGGCTGTTGTTCAATTCAGGGGCTGGTGGGGCTGAGGGTTTCTGTGGTGGAAGACCTGATACCGCCAGGCCCCGAAGTCCTTCAGGAGCCAGTCGGTGGGGGTCTTCACTTACAGGGTAAAAACGGGGTCTTGGAGGTGGGCCCTGACCTGGAAATGGAGCCCCCCCAGGTCCTAGTCCTTTCTGTACATTGTGCCGCAACTCAATGAACTGGGCAGGACCAGCTGGACCAGGCACTGGCTCACCAGGGCCTGGCAGGCGGGTGGGAATTCCCGCCAAGGGGGAACCTAGAGCTTGGCGGCCAAGTTCAGGTCCAGGAGTTGATGGAAAGCGAGCAGACATGGCAAGTCGCATGGAGGTTGCTGCTGTTGCCTGTTGCTGCTGCCACAGTTGTTGCTGTTGTTGCTGTAAGGGCAGGGACCCAGGATAGGGTGCTCGCTGATAGAAAGCTTGGGAGCCTCCTACCAGTTGCCTGGAAGAATGCACAGTAGTCAGTAATATGAAATCAGGATGAAAAAGAGCCAGAATATGGGCTTAGGGCAGTGAGGAAGGATAGAATTAATGCAGTGAAGGAATGAGGAAGAGTAAGCAAGAAGAATTAATGAGAAAGGAAAATCAGATGCAGAATACAACAGTAGTCAAATCTGTCCCCTTGGTTTACCCCCAGGGAACCTCCTGGAGCCTCACCGGCTGTTCACATCCACGGAGGAAGGTGTGGCCGGTGGAGGTGGCCGGGAGAGTCGGTCATCACTAGAGAAGGCCCCTGGCCCCAGGAGGGGGCCACTCATCTTGCTTGGGGGCAGCCCTACAAGGCTGCTTTTGTCCTAGAAAAGACAGCAGTAGATGAAGGTATGGCCAACTTCAGTAACCTGGTACCACCACCCCTTGCCACTCTACCTACCTGGGTCCCAACGAAGGGGGTCTGGGCTCGACTCAGCTGCTCAAAGGCAGGGCTGCTGGGCTCAGCACCCCAGTTGCCTGGAGGCCCCACTGCTCCTGCAGCTGCTGCAGCTGTTTCCTTCTCCTGCCGCAGGGTGTTGCGCTGGATCTGCTGCCGAATCAGCAGCTCCCGTAGTCGCTGGCGCTGTGCAGAAAACAGAGAAGAGGAATAAGCCCATTCTACTCCAATCATGGGTCTGGCACAGAGACAGCAGATATGGAGGAGCTCAACTTCAGGCGTTGACTCACCTGCCGTTGCTTCTCCAGCTCTGTCTGGCTGAGGTTGGACATGCCTGGGTCCTGGGTACCTGAGAGTTCAGGTGTCGCCAAAGAGCTACCCATTCCAGCCCCCGGGTCTTCTCGCTTTTCGACAGGAGAGGTGATGCCTGATCGCTGTGGGGCTCCATGGGACAGGTAGGGTAGGGATCCGTCGGGTGCAGGTGGTGGCAGAACTGATGGGGGGCGTAGCGGGGACAGCCCATAGCTCTCCCCTGTGGACCCACTGCTGGGCCCTAAGGGGCTGCCCGATGGGTGGAAGTTCCCCGTAGTTACTGTGTAGTTTGTGCTTTGGGGCTTGCCCAAGGTGGGGCTGGGCCCAAAATGGCTGTTGATCCCATGGGGTGGAGGGAGACCAGGTTGAGGGACAGGGGGCTTTAGGGAAGGCTCCCCTACTGCCTGAGGGAAAGTGAAACGCATGGGAGAAGAGGTGCCCACAAATGCACCTGTCCCAGGGGACCGGGCAAAATTGGAGGGCTGCCCACTTGGGACCTTGGCATGGAGCTCACCTGCTGGCCCTGAGGGCAGGGCTGCTGGGAAGCCCCCAGCCCCCAGTGGAGTGTGGGCTAGAGGCCCAGCCTTAAAGGCAACTTCAGGAGGCTGGGGTCGGGGTGGCTTATGCAATGGGGCAAACGGGTCACGGGACTGAGGGCGTGAGGGTGGACGAGAGTAAGGGTCAGGGGACTGAAAGCGAGGGGTAACAGGGGATGGACAGAAAGCCTCAGCAGACAGGGGACGGGGTGTCAATGGGGACTGCGAGCTGGACTGGGACTGAGGACTGGCGGGCACTCGGGAGAAAGGGTCAGAGGGCAGTGAGCGAGGAGGCAGGGCACAGCAGCTCTCGGTGGGTGGCGGCTGTGGCCGAGGGGTCAATGGGGGCTGGGCATAGGGGTCAGCATAGGGGCCAGGGCGAAAGATTTCTGGGTGGCTAGGGGGAGAAGAGGCCAAAGCCTGGGCAGGGGAGGGCTCCTGAGGCCGAAGGCCCAAGCCCGGGCTCTGGGGCTCTACCTGAGATGCCCGAGGGGTCAGGGGAGCTTTGAAGACATCAGGTGCCTTTAACTCCAGGCCACCCAGCTGGGGGCCTGAGGAGGGTGAGTCAACAAAGCCCAGGTTTGGGGGCCCATAGCTAGGAGAGGATGCCCCAAGCTCTTCCTTTTTCACCTCTAGGGCCTTCCGGGACTCGCCAAAAGGTGGGGGTGAGAGCAGAGGCTCAGAAGCCTTGCCTCCCCCTACACCTGGGCTCTCAGGCACAGCCAGGTTGTCCAGTGAGGGGCAGCGGGGTTTGAGGAAGGGGTCAGGTGTGGAGGGTTGGTGTCGGGGTGTGCCAGGTGGGGTAGTGTGGAATTCTCCTGGCTGGCCAGTCCCAGGACGAGATGAGGCACCCAGCATGGGGGGCTGCGCGGGGCCCCCAGTTGGACTAGGATAGGGGGCATAAGTGGGTGGTGCCGTGGGGAAGCGGGGCTCCAGGGCGTAGGCGGGGGCCAGTCCAAAGGGGTCCTGCGAAGGCACTTGGGCGGGCACCTGGGATGGGAGCTTGAGGAAGAGCTCACCAGGCGAGTCTGGGCCAGGCACCGTGCCCGCCGGCGGCTTCAGGAACCCATCCGCAGAGGTAGACAAGCCGGCGGGGGTAGTGGGGCTGCCAATGAAAATGGTGGGGGCAGCAGCAGGGGGCGGACTGCCCAGTGCCCCTGGCTGAGGGGGAATGCGGAGATGTAGGGCTGGTCGGTCAGGCTTACGGGCTATGTCGCCCACCTTGGTCTGCTTGTTGATCTGGCTCTCAGCCTGCTACAGGGGGAGACCAGGCACAGAGCAGTCAGACTGCTGTAGGCAGGTCCCATGTGCTCCCACTCTCAGAGAGGCCACCTGCTAGAGGACTTGGATGGCTCAGCCCAGCCCAGCCCCGACTCACCTTCTGTACCTTGTTGATGCGGTGAGCCGCCCGGTTATCTTTGGCCTTTTGCTAAGGGATATAGGACACTGCCTTAGGGCCTAGCACTCGGTCTCATGCCCAGCCCACATCCCTCACAAAGCCATTCACATTCCCTACCCAGAGGCTGATCCCTTCTGGCCCAGCTGCTTTAGTGGGGAGGGGGGATGGAGAGAACTGAGGTGAATGACCCAAAGACACCTCCCTTTGTCAAAGTTCCCATGCTGACCCGTGCTCCTTTCTGTCTCACCAGGTAGGGGGCTTTGTCAGCAGCTGGAACCTTTCTCCACAGCTTCATGATTTGTTTGCAACGGCTAGACCAGTCTGGGGGGTAGAGGGGCTGAGTTAGGGGAGACTTGGCAGGTGACCCCTCCACCAGCCATGTTGTCAGGCTGTCATCTCCCTTGCCCTTGTCCCACAGGTACCTGGGTAATCTTGCTTGAGATTAGGAAAGTTAATGTTGGCATAGAGTACAGGTGAGATGGTGGAGAGCTGGCCCAACTCCTCATCCTTCTCCCAGCGTTGAAGACTCCGCTGGTTATAGGAGAGCCCGTCGCCCTCACCCTCTGTGGTGGGGGTGGTGGGGGTGGAGGGCGTGGTGCCCCCTGAGCCTGTCCAGGGGCTGTCTGGTTCACCGGGTTCCGGGCTAAAGAAGCCCCCGCGCTCCCTGGGGCGCAGGGGCAGAGAGTCACAGGGGGCAGGGATACCAAGTCCCACCCCAGACAAACTGCCCAGAGCCCTAGGTCACTGCCCTTGCCTAACAGGGAGTGGGGAGGAGCAGGGGAACTGTTGCTACAGCAGCAGGAGTCCAGGGGAGGCAAGGCATGGACCCAGATGGAGGGAAAGGACAAAAGGACTGCCCACGAAGGTTAAGCACAGATACCAACCTAGAATCCAGGAACGGGGACTGGCAGAGGCCCGGGTAGGAGTCCATTGGGCTGCTGGAGGGGAGACTGCCCAAAGGGAGTCCACCTACAAGAGGGACCAGATCAGAGAAAAGAGTGACTGGCCTATCCTGGGGTCAAGCTTGGCTATGCCAGTCTTGGAACCACTCCCACCCATATCACCTTGAAGAAAGGGCCTCTGCAGTGGCGTACGGCTGCCTTCTAGGCCAGGGGTTCCACAACCCAGGTGCTGCTCTCGTTCCGAGCCCAGAACATCCTTGAAGAGCTGCTGCAAGTCCTTGGATTCCATTTTGGGCAGTTCTGTGGGGGAATAATGAAGGATACTCTTAAGGAAAACTGGGAAGTTCAGGTGACACCACAAATCTACAAAAATGGTCATGGCTAGGGAGGGTGCCCAGGACTACCCCCACAAAAGCTGTACAGATCACAGTCCCACAGGTAGGATCTCCTTCTCCCACAGAGGGCCCTTGCACATGGAAGAGGTGCGGGCCATAGCCTCACCTTCTGTGGGAATTCTGTCTAAGTCAGAGCTAAGCATCCCTTCACCCGGAGTACCAGGCTTCTCAGGGTCACTGGGCACTGGGGATGCCTTTACACCCCCATCCTCAGGTCCTGCAATTGCCAAGAAAAACCCATTAGTCAAGGCCAGTGGAGGTATCACACTGGCTACTCTGAACCACAGAGGAGCATGGAACAAGTTTCCAGCTTCCAATCCTCACAGTACAGTGCTCAGGGGCAGAGCAGATTGACAGAGGCAAAGCCAAGACAAGACACAGCCCCTCGGTGGCCCTCACCTGGTGTATCAGCCTTGCTCTCAGGGCCACGGGATTCTTCATCTGCAACATCTGGACCATCATCTCCTATGAGCAACAGTCCCACACCAATCAGAGACACCCCACACCTGATGCCCAGAACAAGTCCCCAGCTCCACAGGCCAGGGCCCTTGGCCCCCTTCACTCCTGGAGACCAATCTATTTCCACCAAATACCCTTGCCAGCTCCTCAGCAAGAAGGAAGTTGGATTCCCTCAGACCACCTCACTCCCACAGAACTAACCTTTCTGCAAGGTGGGAAGCTCCTTCCTTTCTGAGCCTCCATCCCCCTTGGGTTTTGGGGTTCCTTGTCCAAAGCTCGGCCGGCCCACCCCAACTGCAATAAGGGCCTTACGGCTCAGGTCCAGCAGCTCCTTCCCAAAGAAGGCTTCCTGTGGAGGATGTCAAGGAAAAACGGTCTTCTTCATGCTCTGCAGGGCACAGACACCTCCCTCACCCCTTGGAGCCTGAGACCCACCTGCAGGTAAGCAGGGAACATGTCCTCTAGTTTGCTCTTCTTGCGCCCTCGCCGCTGTTGCTTTTTCTTCTCATCCCCATCAGCTAAGCTCTGTTCCACGGAGCCCTCTGCAGGCAGATCAGCAGGCATCACTATGGACAAAAGGGAGGTGTCAGACTCTCTGGGGTTGGGAGCATGCTGCTCCCAAGCGGGCCAGGTGACATTTTCTGCCTATTCTCCCCCAACACCAGTTGGGCCCACCACCCGCTTGGCCCTTTCAGTGAGCCCATCCCCAGAGCCCCCCGGCATTGCCCATGGGTGCTGCAATCCCCACCTTCTCCCAGGCCCCACTGGTGCCCTCACCCGTCTCACCCTCGTCGGGCTGCCCATCCCCACTCAACACCTCCGCCTGTGCAGCAGGCCCCTTTTTCACGCGTGTGTGGGATTTCCGCTGTCGCACCATGAAACCACCAATGCCTACGAGGAGGCAGAGCTGAGGATGAGAAGCCGCTGGGGGACGTGGTCAGCTGCCCCTCACTACCCCATCGCCCCATCCCAGGACCTCACCAGGCCGATAGGGTTTCCGCTTGCGTTTTTTGCTTTCCTCGGTCTCCTCTTTGCCAGGTTCCACATCGGGGCTGACAGGGCCCTCCAGTTTAATTTCACACTCCATGTGCTCCACACCACCTGTGTATGGTGACAGAGAAGATGGAGGCAGATCAGAGGTATGTGCCCTTTTAACCTTGTCATCCTGCCACTGAGAGAGTTAAGTACCTTGCCACAGAGCCACCTCAACAACACCAACAGTGCATGAGGGTGACTGAGAGTGGCAATGCAGGCCCCACCCAACATCCCAACTCCCACAGGCTTGCTCCCTGAGATTCCCCAGTCCAACCTTCAGCCTTGAGCAGCTCATCGGTGTCCAGGTCCCCATCCTTCTTGTCATCGGGGCCAAGAGCATCTGAGGGCTCAGAACCCTCCAGCCCTGTGTCCCCTGGAAGGCCAAGCCGTCCTCGCCGCTGGCGCCGCTTGTGCAGTGGTGACATGGTCAAGTTACGCAGCACAGCCATGCCAGTTTCTGTCAGCCACACACCCTCAAAGCGAAAGTACTGGGGCTCTGCACAAGAGGGAAGAGCATGTGACCCCTGAATGGAGGCTCCAGGGAAACCAGAACTCCAAGTTTCAACCTATGTCCCCAGCTAAGACAAAGGCAGTCACATAAAGTCCAGCCTGGGGTTCAAGGCCTAGAGAGAACAGGCCACCAAGGGGTACTGGCTGAGGCCTGAGTTCTCTGTCAGTGACCCAGGGGGATTCAGAGAGGGACTGTAACTACAAAAGCCTGGCTTTGCCTGTGATTAACTCTAGGCCCACCAAATAAATTCTCTTGCTATCTGGGGCTAAGAGGGGCCAGCACACAGTGCCCTACATGCCAGGAGCAGTGTCCACATCACGATGAAGGAGGAGATGGCCCTGGCCCCCTTCACTGAGGAAAAACAGTTGTGTTCTCTGGAGATGAACTTCTGGCAGTAGAGAGGCCATGTTGTCTAGTGAAAGGAACACTGCCTGGGAAACTGGGGAGGCCTCAGTTCTACTCATAACTTTGCCATAACTTACTAGGTGACCTTAGGCAGGACACTCAAACTCCCTGGGTCTTAGTTTCCTCCTCTTAAAATGAGGAGATGAAGTTTGGGGGGGTTGACACTAGACTATATGGTGTCTAACGTCTTGTCTGGCTTTGGCATTCAATATTTCTGTCACTCACCTGGCTCTTTCACCTTCATAGGCACCAACTCTGGAGGTGCAATAGGCACTATGGAGAGAAAGACGAAGGCAGCTTAAGGGCCTGTCCCAAAGCAAGGCACCCATCCTGACTCCTCCTCCCTGTTCCCACAGCTGGTACTCACCCACAGGTTTTACCACGTAGGGCTGGCAGGAGACGCAGTCAAAGCCTTCATCAGCTGCCTGCTCTACATCATCCTCTGTGAAGAGGCTCTCACAACCAGCATGCATCCACCTGGAAAACAAGATGGGAGGAGATGAGCCCAGGCAATGTGTGGCTGACAAAAGGGAACAGGAGCCAACGTAGGTGGACAGGGATGCTCCCACCGTTCACAGTGGCGGCACTGGATTAGTAGGTCCTCTTCCACATAAGGAGCATGACAGATAGGGCAGGTCACCAGGCTGGCGCAGGGTCCACAGTGTGTGTAACTATTCTGCCATTCACAGTGGAAGCCAGGGGAAGCGGCCCCACATTGCATACAAGACACACACCTGGTAGGGGAAAGAAAACAAGACCCTCAGCACCCAGAGGTGCCGTCACTGAGAACCAAGTGACCAGCTTCTGTCACATACTCAACATCACATCCGCTCTAACATCTCACGCCCCAGGTCCCTTCAAAGATCCCAGGTCTCCTTACCACTTGCACTTCCAGCCACCCTTGGGCACGGTGAGCAGTGGTGGGTCCAGGCAGTATGTGTGGTAGCTAATGTCGCAGTCATCACAGAGCAGCAGGCGTGAGGGGTCAGAGGCCTGACCACACACCTCACAGACAATACACTCCACACAACGCCAACCTTTCAGCAGCATCACCTTGGTGATCTGGCGCAGAAGAAGGCAATTCTTCCATCAGGGTGTGAGGTGGAGGTGAGCAGGGACTTACATGGGTAGGGCTGGAGGAAACCCAGTGCACAGGCCAGACCTCCATCCGAGCCACAGGGAAGTTTATGCAGAGCACCCTCACCCCCAAAACTGTGGCTCTAAACTCTCAAGGATCTCTACTGATCAGAGAAAAGCCACACCAGCCATTGCCTCATTGCAAGTGAAATAGCAACCTTTCCCTAGCCAAGTCCCACAAAAGACTGGAAAGAATTAGGTAGTATTTCCCGCAATTTTTCTTAAACATTTAGAACTTGCTATTGCTACTAGTTAGTGAATGTGAACAGTGGACAAGTCATAAATTAATATTAATGAAAACCCCAAAACAGTTGATCATGCTTAGGTCAAAAACACTGTTTTCTCTCTGTGGACATGTACTTATGATTTTAATTTTAGGTTTTATCTCCAGATTATATCATATTTTCCACTAGTAAAGTTGTCATAGTTTGTATAAGTTGAATTACACCAGCAAGTCATGGTCTACCAAAGAGTCCGCCATAAGTTCCAAAGTACTTTTCCCCAAAACAAGTTTGATAACCATTGGTGACTGACAAATCACTTCCATGACCAACAGTTGTACTATTAGTAAGTAGTGTGACCAGGACAGGAAACTTACCCTTGGGCCCTGAACTCACCTTGCTGTTGACACAGTAAGGGTGGTAGCACTGAGAGCACTGCGAACAGGCAAGAAGGTGGCCCTCTGCCCCACGGCCAAAGCTGCCACATACCACACACATGTCCTTGAGGAAACACAAACCTGAATGACCAACAAGGTCTTATCCCAGTAAGTCCCAGCCTATTGACTACAATACTAACCTGGGGCCAGGGAGTCAGGAAATGAGAAGCCCATCCCCAGCACTAGGATACTGTAAGCCATCAAAGGACCCTGTTCCTCCTAGTCAATCCATAGGAACTACTCCTGCCTTGCCCACCTAATCAGGTATCTTGAATTTATAGGCCTGACATGGGTAAAGGTAAAAGAAACTAAAGGAAGACAAGATGGGATAAAGACTGGTTGGCTAAGAATCACATGTGACAAAATTCTATTTGTTTCAAGATTATTCAGGTGAGAACATATATAAGCTCCCTAAACTATTAATATAAGCTTCAATAAGGAAAAGGCCATTTCTGCCTTTTTTATTGCTATTTGTCTAGCTCCTAGCTTAGTGCCAAGTTCAAAGGACACACTCGAGAAAAATTTGATGGACGGACAAACAAATGAACATGATTCTAAGTCACTATCTGTTTTCTCATTAGGCGGGTATCCCCAGAAATAGGTCCCTGGTTTCCCCCATCTACCCTCTCACCAAAACACACAATGTTCAGTATGCCACGTCTCACTGCTAAGAACAGTGAGTATACACCAGTGGAGTATAGTACCTGCATTAGAACAAATTTGTCCGTGTTGGAAAAGAGAACCACGGTATTTTGCATGGTGTCATCGTCTTCTTCTTCTTCCTCCTTGCTGGGAGAGCTATCGATATCAGCAACCTTAAAAGCAGAGAGTTATGGAATGTGAGGTAGATAAATCTGCCCCAACTAAGCTACTTCCCTCTTTGGTGTTGGGAAAAGAAGTGTGAACTCCTGGCTAAGATGAAGGCCAGAAGCCAGGACTAAAAGGCAAAAGGACATCCCAGCTCCCAAACTGGGCCATAGCCTGATGGCAGACATTTCAGAAAAGCCTAGGGGCCAAATGAACAGAAATACAGACATAGCCCGACAGGCCCAAGGCCAGCAGGCAGGTAGGCCAGCCTGCAAGGGACTGGCAAGATTTAAAGGGTGTTTAATTTTGAAGGGACCATCTGAAGCATGCTTGGGGAATGGGAGGCCTCTCCTTACTACCAGAGTCTCAATGGAAGAAGCAGTTGATTTTAGCCGGGCCCGTCCTCTCCCACGTCCTCCATGTGCTCCACCCCGAGGCCGGCGCCTTCCTGGGAAACTACTGCTGCGACCCTGAGTGAAGGAAAGGGAACAACTGCAGGAGCAAGTGAAGAGCTAGTGTGTTGGGTTCACAGGCTTGGAGGGAAGAAAAGAGATGAATGGACAGAATATGACAGGTAATAGAGCTCAAGAGTCCCACTCAAGGCAAGGGAAAAAGCCAAGCTTCCAGATTATCAACAATTAGGTAGCTCTGGCCAAAATCCATTCTCCCCTCCCAGGGAGTGGCCAACATGAGACACAGAGTAAAAATAGCGGCTTCAAAGAATCAAGTTTCTGGTCCCAATTTTATTGCTGAGTAACCATGAACCTGGGACCCGGGCATTTGTCCTTTCTATGTATTAGTGTTCTCCTTAATAACTAGACAGAGGATCTCCCAGAGATCCCAATAAGCCAGATGAGGAGGTGTATGTGACACAGGACAGTGGTATAGCTTTGACCACACCCAGTGGCTGGAGAGCCCCTCACCTGTTTGATGCGGGAGCGGGCTGGGGAGCTGCGCCGCCTCGCCTTTTCCCCCTCGGCTTTTCCTCCGCTGATAGCTGTCCCAGCATCACACAACAGTGAGTCGTCAGTCTCTGGCAGCGAGTCGGTACAGAGCCGTAGGGAGCCCTCATCTCGGGCTGGACTAACATCTGTAGAGACCCCTAGCTCCATGGACAGGGAGCCACCCCCCTCAGGGTCAGGAGAGCCCAGCAGGGGCTCTGAGCCAGGAAAACTGGCACTGGCATCGCCCTGGCTCAGATTAGAGATCTCATTTACAATGTCGGATTTGATGAGAGTAGGTGGTGTGGGGGCCACTGGTGCACGTGGCTCCTCCTGTTCTTCACAGGGTGAGCTCTGCCCTGCTGTCTGCTTGCATTCGGGGCCATAGACCTCCATAGGGGTCACAGGGGCCAGCTCCTCAGGGTCCAGGAGCACAGGGGAACCTTTAAGTTCACTAGCCAAACTGCCAGGAGTCTGTCCAGCCTCTGGCTGTGAACCAGGAGCATCAATCCCATCCAGAGGTGGTGTGTCTTCCCCCAGGCCAGAAAATTCATCCAGGGCTGGGGCAGGGCTAGGGGCAGGGCAGGACAGGTCCCCCATAGGGGAGAGGAGAGGACTGGTGGCACTGGGTTCTAAGGCTGGACACTCAGGTTCTGGGACTTTCTCAGTCTCCATCTCACGTGGCTCAGCCTCATCTGAGACTTCTACCGCTTTCCCTATGGGACTCAATGGGGAGGGCATGGACAGTGGCAGAGCAGGAGGGGAGCTCTGAGGAGCCAGGGAATGCTGAAGGAGTGGAGAACACCGAGGGGGAAGGGGCTCCATCAGGATGGGAGAAGCCAGCTCCATTGGGGAGCCTGGAGATGGGGGAAGGATCATAGGGGGAACAGGCTCGGGATCAGTGCAGTTAGCTTCCGGTGGAGGGCTGATGGGTGTCTCCAGAATGGGGGCAGCCAATGGTGACTCAGGGTCACTGTCCCCTTTGGCACCAAAGGGGTACTCTAACTCCCCCAAAGGAGACAGGGCTGGCGGGGGCACAGCAGTGATAATAGGCGAGAGTGGAGGAGGAAGAGGATCTAGAGGTAAACAGAAAAAGAGAAAATCTTAGATTAGATATGTCATAAAGAGCTAAGACTGCTCCAGAGTAAAGAAGTACTAACATTTCCTTACCTGATGGCATCAGCTGAGGTGACAAGGATGGCTCCCCCGATGGGGACAAGGGCAGCTCCTCAGGCAGAGGTGACAGAGGTGGTTCCCCAGGCTCAGACAGGGCCGGCTCTCCAAGCAAGGGGGATATGGGTGGCTCCCCAGGTGGGGGGAACAAGGGTAATTCCTCAGGTATGGGGCACTGGCCTGGCTCCTCCACGGGCTCTTCAGGCTGAGGGGACAGATGCGGTTCCTCAGGCTGAGGGGACAGGCGCAGTTCCTCAGGTTGAGGCGACGGGCGCAGTTCCTCATGTCGAGGGGACAGGTGTGGTTCCTCAGGCCGAGGGGACAGGTGTGGTTCCTCAGGCCGAGGGGTCAGGTGTGGTTCCTCATGGTGAGGGGACAGGTGCGGCTCCTCAAGCTGGGGGGACAGGTGTGGCTCCTCAGGCACAGGGGATAGGTGCAGCTCCTCAGTCTGGGGGGATAGTCGCAGTTCCTCAGGCTGGGGTGACAAGCGTGGCTCCTCAGGCACAGGAGATAGGCGCAGCTCCTCAGGCCGTGGGGACAGAAGCGGCTCTTCAGGCTGGGGGGACAAGTGCAGCTCCTCAGGCTGGGGGGTTGGATGAGGCTCCTCAGGCTGGGGACAGAGATGTGGCTCCTCAGGCAGTGGTGACAGGGGTGACTCCTCCAGTGGCAGGGACATGAGCGAGTCCTCCGGTGGTGGGGAAGCAGGTAAGTCTTCAGGTGGTGGGGATGTGGGTGAGTCCTCAGGTGGTGGGGATAAGCGTGAAGCCTCAGGTGGAGGGGACCTGGGAGACTCCTCAGGTGGTGGGGACAGAGGAGATTCCTCAGGCGGTGGGGACAGGCGTGACACTTCAGGCAGGGGGGATAAGTGTGATACCTCTGCCAGGAGGGACAGGTGTGATACCTCAGGTGGGGGGGACATAGGTGAGTCTTCAGGTGGTGGGGACATGGGTGAGTCCTCAGGTGGTGGGGACAAGCGTGATGCCTCAGGTGGTGGGGAGAGGGGAGACTCCTCAGGTGGAGGGGACAGAGGAGACTCTTCAAATGGTGGGAATGGACGAGACGCTTCAGGTGGTGGAGACATGGGTGACTCTTCAGGTGGAGGAGACATGGGTGACTCCTCAGGTGGTGGAGACAGGCGAGATGCTTCCGGCGGCGGGGAAGTGGGCAATTCCTCAGGTGGGGGGGACAAGGGAGATTCCTCAAATGGTGGGGACAAGGGTGATGCTTCAGGTGGTGGGGACACAGGTGTCTCAAGTGCAGGACATGGGGGTGACTCTTCTGGTGGAGAGAAGGGCGACTCCACTGGTGGAGAAAAAGGTGATGACTCAGGTGGGGGAGACAGAGACTCCTCAGGTGGCGGAGAGAGGGGCGATTCCTCTGACGGTGGAGACAGGTGCAATGCCTCTGGTGGTGGGGATGCAGGTGATTCCTCAGGTGGTGGGGACAGGCGTGATGCCTCAGGCGGTGGTGATGTGGGTGATTCCTCAGGTGGTGGGGACAGGGGCGACTCCTCAGGTGGGGGCAGCAGTGGCATCTCCTCGTTTAGGGGGACCTCCAACTGGGGCTCAAGTTGGACCCCTGCTCTCCCTGTAGACACAACACATTGTGCTCCTACCTAGCTCTGATCTACTTCACAGAAAGCATGGGGTTTGCGGCAAAGCAGAAACTGTCTCTTGCCACAGAATGAAAGGGGATTAATTTCAGGGACCCTCAAACCCTACTCACCTAGTGGTTTGGCTTCCCATTGCAGGGGCCCCGGTTCCTTGGGTTGCATAGAGGTCACATGCCCACTCTTTGGCTGCCCTTGGCATGCAACGTACAGAGCATCGGGCTCATCAGTGGGGGTATCGCCAGGCTCTGGGGGTGAAAATCTGCAGAGGGTACAGGGGAGCAGGCACTGTGGCTCTCACCAGCTAACAGCTCCTAGAGAGCACAGTGGGACAAGGCATGAACTCTGTGGACTGTACTGCCCACCTTAGGGCTCTCCTTTCAGAGTCCACTGGATGCAACATGGCCCCTGCCAATCTCAGTCCTTCCAACACCCTGTCCCAATCTCATCCAGTCCACACCACTTACCTGCTACAGACAGGGGGGTGCTGCTCAGCAACAGAACTGATAGGCTGACCTCCCTGGGCTTTGTGACAGCGGTGACAGAGCGAGTAGTTCTCAAACCACTCAGAGTTGGGATTCAGCTCTGCTGAGCTTGCTCCACAGGCCCGGCATACCCGGCATGCCTAGGGGAAGAGAGCGGGCAAAACAGGCATTGGTCAGGCAGACAGCAAAGACTGGCGAACACAGGACTTGTTATGACAGAGGAACTCTGGGGATGTTGCAGGAGGCAGAATTTGGGAGAGTAAAGCAGAATCAGGGTACACTCACCTTGCACTTCCAAGAGTGAGCAGGCAGTTCCTCCATGGGTGGTTTTAGGCAGAAGGTATGGTATCCTTTGTCACACGTCTCACAGACCAACATCTTAGAATCGTTCCCAGGTTTCCTGCAGGGGCACAGAGAACATTACAGTGTTCTCCCTGCCCTGGTGTTCAACCCTAACCTATGCTTTGCCTAAGGATTCCCTCTTACCCTTCCATTCTTACCTGCAGGCTTGGCACACTTTGCAATCAGGGCACTGCCAGCCAGCACGCTTTCGGGCAGTCAGAGCAGTGTCAAGGCAGGCCCCGTGATAGTGATGCCCACAGCTGGTACAAAAGAACAGGTCACACAATTCCCCAGGCCCCTCACATACTGTACAGCGAGCCTCCTCTGCAGTGGGAAGAGACAGACAGCACAGATCAGCTATGGATTCCTTGCAAGGCTCAGCACAGTGCTATATACATAACAGGTACTCCATGGACACAGAATGAATGAATGACAGTTACTGTCCGTCCAACATATGCCAGCCACTGTTCTAGGCACTGTAGATACCACAGTAAATGAGACAGGCAAAGCCCCTGTGCTCACAAAGTTCTATTTTAGTGGGGCAGACTGACAGTACATAATTACAGACTTTGATGAGTGCTCTGTAGACTACAAAAATCCAGGGCACACTTGGTCCCTCATTTGCCCTACATCCAAAGGGCAGGACTTCTCACCCAGATGTGCAGCCCCCTCACTGTGCTCCGGGCATAGCAGCTGCAGTGTTTTCATGGATAAGAAGGAACCGCTGGCAGTCGCGCAGGGGAAGTGGTAAAGCCGTGGACATCCGGGTGAACGGCAAGGGATGGAGGCACCGAGCCTGGTGCAGTGGGAGCAGCGCTGCCAGGGTAGAGACAATGCCTCAGTGCCAGCCAGCTTCTCCAGAGAAACAATTCAGGCACAGCTCTGCCCCAGTATCTCCACTATCCTTCCCTACCCTGACTTTCAGAAGCCCACCAGCCCTGCCTATCCCCAGCAAGCCCAGTCCTGTCCTTCACCTATGCAATTCCCTGCCCCCAGCCCCACCTGCGAGATCCCTGAGAAGATGGCCTTGTCCACACCACATAGTTCTGGGCCCTCCTGTCCCCATACGCCTGCTGACCACACAGCACACCAATGGTGAGCCCAACAGGACCCTTTACAGGTTGGAAAAAGAAAGGAAAGAGTTAACAAAAAGGTGATCGCTGGCTCAGTACTACCCAGTCCCTTCCCCATTTCCTGCCCCTTGTCCCCTCACTTACCTCCAGGTTCTCCTAGGTGGGCAGGTGTAAGGCCCTCAGGGAAACCAATCTGTGATAGGTCCTCACTGGGCAGCACTGCCTCACTGGGCCCTGGGTTCCCCCCAGGGGACACCACTGGACACCGGGGCCAGTCAAATGGCAACTCAAAGCGCCGTAGCTCCCGCTGCCCATGCAGACTGGGCTCCCCGCAGTTACAGAGAGCACAACGCCGCACTGGACCCCCACTGTGGACACACAAGCATCAGCACCATGCCAGTCCCCTGGCGAACCCAGGATTTGGTACACCCATGCTCCCCAAACACTCATTTTCCTAAATGCTTTTCCTTGAAAGCCCCAGACTCTCGAATCAAATCCTCATGTGCTCTTATGTATCCTCATTTTCTCCAAACAAGTTACCTGCAGTCCTGGGGAGGCTCCTGAAGCCCGGGAGTCCCAGAACTGGGGACAGAGACCTCTCCCACATGTGGGTTGGGAAGGTCTGGCTCAGTGGCGCCTGGGTCCTCAGAGGCTGTGGGTCCATCGGCTAATGAACAGACAGAGCAGCACATGTCAGCCATCATCCCCTATTTAATACTAAGTCCCCTCAACAGACCCGTGAGATTATCCAAAACCCTCAGTGGATCACAGTGATGGCATTTGACTTTTGTCTCAAAGAACAAATCCCTTCAATTATTTGTCTATTACACAAACTTAGCCCACATCCTTGTGCCAGGACCAGAAATCTAAGGTTGCCCATGAAAAGTAGAAAGCTGAAAGCTAACCCAGGATTTGTTCCTACTCACCTGCTGGTTCTGAATCTTTATCCTCACCAGGCGACTTCTGGCTGTCCATCCCTCTCTCCGACTGGGCAGGGCCCTCTCGGGGAGACCTGTTGGTGCCAAGAGAGATATCTGTATGAATTAAGTATGTATTAAGTCTCTTCCCAGTAAACACTTTTCCCAGAATCCCAGGGAGAAAGCAGCTAATGGCATCCAGACCCTACAGCCAGAGCAAAGCCATACCTACAAACTCTTACACTATGACAAGGAAAGTCATTCTCCCTAACCCTTATCCCACTGCCTACTTTCTCCCCAGATAAACACATACCCTCTTCTCCCACTGTGGATTCTCAGGGGATTCATTCCACTTTCCCACTTCCAGCCTCCTCTGTAAGAGTTCACAGGGTAATAGTACCCAACTAGAAGCACATTCAATTTACACCTAGTACCACCCTTTGCCTCACCTCTGAGTTCCTGGCTTCTGGTGGGCCCTATCCTATGGGTTTTTCCCTCAGGTCTCAAGTAAGCTACCATTCTAGAGGCCTGCCAGTGCCATCCCAGGGGTAGTCATGGCCCAGGAAGTCTGCGTCCACCCACAATCCCTCTCCCAGAGGCAGAGTCTGGAGTCGTGCAAGAAATAGAACACACTACTTAAACTAAAGCCTAGCTTTAGATCTCTCCCATCTCCACTCATTTCAACCAGGACATCCCAATCACAGCTGAAGAAACTCCCCAATTTCCACCCACTTCCCACCGAAATCCAGCTCAGGCCCACCCCTAGCCCCTGCCCTAACTTAGCTCAGAGTCTCACCCAGCCTGAAGGCCTCAGGTCGTTGCCCTTAGCAACGCCAACTGCCCTTCCTCTTCAGATGCCCCTAGGAGTTAACAGAAGGGGACCGTAAGAGTTACTGAGCATGTGTAGTCAGGCCTGAGGCTAAGCATGCTGGGAGTTGTAGTCTCAGGAAGCACACTGCCACTTGGAGGAGTTCTAAACAGGGCAGGACATAGCAGAGCAGAGCAGCTTCCTTCCTCTTCCGTCAAGCAGGGTTTCCACATACATGGGGGGCAGGGGAAAATAACGGTCCCCTTTCCCTCCTAAGATATGCATGCCTGTACCAGAGCCAATGAAACGCACTAAAGTTTTCCCTAAAAAAGCTGAGACCCACAACTTTGGGCATATTTTCCTAGACCTCAGAGGGAACTAAGGATAGTACAAAACAAACAAAAAAAAAAGAGTAAAAAACAAAGTACAGAGGTGAGGAATAGGAAGGGGATCCTATAGAAGGGAAAAAGGGATAAGTGCCAGCAGCTCTTGGAAGTGTAGACCCTTTCTCTTAATCAGAGAGAGTATATACAGTCTTCCTAGAGAAGGGGGTGGTGAAGTAGGAGAAATCCCTAAAATGGAACTCTAAGTAATAAAAGTTTGAGAAATTCATCTCTCCCCTTTTCCATTCCTCTTGTTTAATCAGAGTGACCACACCAACCTTAGTAAGAACAACCCTCTCCTCCCCAACTGGAAGGCAAATACCCCAGTCAGCCACTTAGGGCTGAATGACTGGAGCAAACGAGACAGGGGAAACCCTCAAAGGGGCCCAAGATTGGTAAATCAATTCCCCAAGAATCTCAATATCAGTCCTCCTTCCCTGAACTCACATTTCATTTCCAGATATTGGCTATGCTCCTCCTGAGACATGTCACAGGAAAACAAATTACTTTTCTCCCTAACACTCTCAGAATATACTAGATAAAGTAAAGCATCACCTGATACCTGTCATCTCCATTCCCAAACCATCTCTCTTTCCCACACCTGCCACACAACTACACCTGAAAGGAAAGCAGGGTGGGTCATCTGGCTGGCTCACAGAAAAGCTGCTCTGGAACTTCGAGGGGCCCTTAGAAGCCGCCTATGATAAGTAGGAGTTGGAGGTAAGGGCACCAGCCAGGTCTCTCTTTCTATTCAGTCATTCACAGCCTGACCACACCCAGAAGGTCCTGGGGCCTTCAAAGTTTTTCAGTTGTTTGCATCTTACTATGTCTTACCACCACATGCCCCCAAAGATCCTCCACCCTCTCTGCTCTGAAAGTTGAGGCCAAAGGAGTAACAAACAGTAAGAAATAAAAAGCAACAATGATAATACAGCGGGTAGGAGGAGGACCGCCTCATACAAGGCCAGAGGGACAAATTCCTCAGCCCTCCCCCGAGCACAGCCCTCTCAGGCTGGTAAGGCTGGTACTGCTCAAAAAGGTACAGAAACCACCTTCATCCGGCCATGAGAGACAGAGTACTAACATCCTCCAAAGCCAGAGCCCCATTCATGGGACCATGGAAAATGAGAGATCAAGAAGCAAAGAGAAAAGTATCCTCCAAACTGTATCAAAATGAAATTAGCACCTCCAAGAAGTCTGAGCCCTCAATCCCTATCTCTCATCCCTGCAGTCCAGCACTTGCACCTCAAAGCTTACACCCACAGTTTTAAGGCCCCTGAACATATCTAACCAAATAAAGACCACAAGTTCCCCATCCCATCATTCACAGCCATTAAACACAGACACACATACACATATATACATATATACACACACACATATCCCCCGAGGGTTTTTCCCTGGATCTACACTGGCCAGGCTTCCCCTAGGGAACTAGAGATCCCAGAGAGCAAGTACAGATCTAGGGAGTGAAATTGTGCTAGCACCCCTTAGCCCTATGCCTAAGAGGCCCAAAACAGCAAGGAGGAAGGCAGGGATTTATCTCAACCCACTCTCCTCCCTCCTCCATCCCAGACCAATAGCTTTCACTCCATTTTCCCAGCCAAGGGGGAAATGGAGGCTTGGAGAGGTGTAAGGCTGAAGCAGGCCCTTGAGTGAACAGCTCTTCAGTAGGATTCAGGACTTCCTGGTTCCCAGCCTGAGAATCAAACCACACCTCTCCCCAGCCTCATTTTGGGTCAGCCCTCCAAGATGGATCCAAATGGCAACACTGGCCCTGCAGACCCTCCACACTGTCCGCGGGTCATTCTGGGGGTAGACATAGCTAACGAGGTACAGTTCCACCTAAGGAGGTTGTTTGGGGCAGACAACATGAGGGACCCTCCATAGAACACAGGAGCAGAGAGCACAGTTGACAGCTCACCTCACTCTATCACCCCCTGTGCCACCTCTCACCTCCCAGAAATCTTTCAAGGGCAAAACCCTCTATTTTCCTTTTTCCAAGACCGGACTCAAAGAGATCCAGCATATGTATGTTGGAGGCGGTGGAGTGAGTGAGCAAAATGCCCCAGCCAAATCCCTGCTGGGCAACATGACAGGTGTGAGAGGGGCTGTCCCAGCCCAGGGCCCAGAGGCTTGAGGCATGAGGCTCATGCTGCACCCTTCATGCAGGCACATACACACCCCTTCTCCCCAATACCTCCTGCCAGGGCTCAAAACACAGGCTTACAGTGGAAAGAGCCCTGATCAAGTCATTTCTCCCCCAACGAGATAGAGACCATCCTATTCTGCAGAGTTGGGACAGGAACAAAGCACCAGTTAACATTCCATGGTCAAAAAAATGTTGGAGAGGTCTGGCAGGGGCTTGCAGGATTGGTCAGGGACTCATGGGCAGCCAGCTCTCCACACTAGGCCCAGAGAAAGTGGGAGACAAAGCCATTTTTTGCAGCCCACATTCGCAGGAAGCAAATCTCAACGGCCTCCTCTATAATCCCCTGGAGATTAGGTCCATCCCGAGAGGAGGGGAGGCAAAGCAGGCTAAGACAGCACTAGGCCTCACTGAGGTCACTTTGCCGGGCAGGGGTAGTTTAAAGTTGAACAGCAGGGCCAGAGCTGCCCCCAGCCCCGCCTCCTTCTTGCCCCAGCCACCCCCTTCATCACACTAGTCAGTGTCCACACTCCCTGCTTTGCCCAGTGAAAGAAGGCCTGGTGAAGGATCTAGGGTTCCTTGAGTTTCCCAGGGACTGCTCTGGGTGCTCAGCTGGGTAGGAATAACCTTTATGTCCAACTGGCAGTAAGTCCGACCTGGCAGTGGCACCCTCCCCCCCATCCCAAGTTGTCCTGTCCCAAGGCCCACAAGGAACCCTGGGGGGAGAAGCAGCAGCCAGGGATTGGTGCTGGCATCAGGGCCTGGGTCCTAGTTTAGTCAAGCTCCCCCTAACACAAAAATAAACAGGCAGAGAGGCTATCTGGCCAGCTTCCCAAACTCCTGTGGTTCTCTGAACCCCCAATCTTTAAAGAGGCACACCCCAAGACACCAGGCCTCAGTTCTGCCCTGGTGACTGGCTCAGGTTCCCTTGACAGACCCTGCCAAAGGAACCCTCCGCAGCTCTGGCACCCCCTTCTCCAACCTAAAGGCCAGCTCCGGCCAAGATAGTCCATCTGGCTGTGCCCCCAGTCCAATCCTTTCTGGGCCTTGGCCGGGCGGACTTCACTCACCTCTTCACAGGGCGATCCAGAAATCCTCATCCGAGAACATGGCCAGAGCCCGGGCCGCTCCCCGACCTCCAACCGCCAGAGCGATCACAGCCGCCCCCCGCACGGGGGGGCTTAGGGGGGCCAAGAACGGTAAATCCAGGTCGGAGTGGCCACCTTACCCCCCCAAAAAAGCAAGAAGCCAAAGCGGGGGTTCTCTGCCTCGGGTTCCAGCAGTTTAGGTTTCCATGGACAGCCCCAGGGCGGCGAATCCCGAGCGGACACAAAGAGAGCACCGGTGGCTTTGATCTTGGGCGAGCAGGCTCCGCATCCGCGTCGCCGGGCGGCCTCTCAGTCCTAGGGCCCGGCCAGCGCCCCGGCCGCCCGCGCCGGGCTCGGGCGGAACGTCGAGGCTCTCCAGATGGAACGTCGAGGCGCCTCCCCAGCAGCCCGGAAGGAATGCCGCGCCGCCCCGCGCCGGGCCCGGATGGAACGTGAAACCCTCACAGGAGCGCCGAGCCCCTCTCCCCGCCTGGGCCGGCGCCCCGGGGCCGCGCGAGCTTCGGCAACGCGGAGCCGGCGGGGCCGAACCTGACACACACCCAGCGCCGGGCTTCTCGACCCCAAGCGCTCACTCTCGGCGGCTTCGAGCCCCCCACCTTCTGCTCCCCCCGGGGAAGGGAGGAGGCTAGGTGGGCGAGGAAGAGGAAGGGGCGGGCGGTGCGAGCCCTCTGCCCGCTCCCCTCCGGCCGCTCCAGGCCCAGCGCTCGCCTCCCTTCCCCTCTGGCCTCGGGAGCTGCCCCGCCCCCGGCCTGGCCGGCTCTGGTCGGTGGCACCCCCTCGACCCCCGGCTGGCTGTGATCGCGGGAGGCCTAGAGGTGCATGGCCCAACCCCGGCTCCCGGCACCGGGGGGTCAGGAAACTGAGCGGAAAGTGGGGAACGAGGCAGCCATTTGCAACCGGAGAGGAAAGTAGTGCAGCGCGGCGCCGCTCCGCCTCCCCCCCTCCGCCTCCTGTTCGGCCGGTAGGGTGGTTCCTGCGAAGGGGCTATTTCCTGGCCCGAGATCTGGGCAGCGGTCGTGGAGATTCGTGAAGCCTCCGGCGCGAGATCCAATGGGTCCTTTTGCCCAGGGAACCCCACTCGAGAAGGGGAGAAAGGAGAAGATGCGGCCCTATTTTGTGTTGGAGCGGAGCTGCGGAGGGATACTGCCCTCTCGGAGGAAAGGCTGTGACTCTGCAGTTCTACGCACACGCTGCGGGATCCCTCCGCCAGGGGTTAACCCCGACTGCGCCGGACCGGCCGCTGTGTAGACACGTGGGAACGAAGCCCCCCTCCTCTTCGCCTGGGCCTTGGAACTGCCTCATTTACCACCCAGGACGTGAAATTAGGATTCTGGCCACTTTCTAATTCCGTTCCCTTGCAATCATTGGTCCCTGAAACTCCAACTGCCCTCTTGCTTTGGTCAGGGGCAATCTTTCCCGGGAGGGGGATGGAAGAAGAGCCAGGAGATTGGCCGCTGCTCTGCATCCTGGGAACTGGAGTCCGCAAATGGAGAAAGTGAGGCACGGCTCCCGGCGCTGTAAAGGGTGGATTCTTTGCACGTTCGGGGACCCGAAGAAAGCCGGACGAGTCCATGGTCGTTCCTTCTGGCTCCCAGACCCCCTCGTAAGGAAGGACTGTGGGTGCCCACACCGTCACCACACACACCTCCCCATCAAAACATAAATGTAGAGCCTCCTTTCCTTTTCAGGGTGCTCCCACCCCCTCTTCGTCTTTGGGATCTTCAGGACCTGTGTCCCTTTTTTGCTAAACTGAGATAACCTTGCTGCTACTTGGCCGGAGTACTGATACTCTGGACAAGATCCCAAGACACACTCCTGCAGGTCCCCCCCACCCCCATAAGTCTGGATGAGAAGAAGGGATTGGAATGCCTTTTCTGCATTAGCTGTACACATGGGCGGACAGGAAGACACAGACTAACTATGTGCTAGATACTTTATATATTCTTAGTTACATTATGAATTACAGGGAATTATCTCCATATTAGAGATGAAAACATTGAAGCTAAAATAGGTGAAATTGCCCACGGAACTACATCTAGTGAGAAGCTGATGATTTAAACCAAAGGCCATGTTTTCCCTAGGATTAAAAAAATACATTTTTATAAAAAGGCAGGCAAATTACGTCCAGCAGTAGTTTTGTGGTAAAGGGTTTACAGTGCTGTTCAACAGAACTTTTTGCAACTATGGAAATGCACTCTAGGCTATCTAATATGATAGCCATTAATCACATGTAGTTATTGAGAACTTTGAAATGTAGATAATACAATTGAGGAACTAACTTTTTAAGTAAACTTAAATAGCCATATGGTGACTAGTTGACTCCATTTTGGACAGTGCAGGAGAACTTCATCCCTACTGGCCAGGCTCATAGGACAGATCAGAACTAGGCATATCCTCTGCAAGCCACACACTAGCATCATGTTCTTTGCACTGACCATTCTGGTCTATTTCAGCAAAAACTTCAGCAGTGATCCCACACCTGTCCCAATTAATAGGATAAGTTAACCAAGAGACAAAAGTTGGAAAATGGAAGGTCCCTCCCTACTCTCTGTATCCAGAGGCAGACCCTCACCAGAAACACCTCCAGTAGTAACACAGCCACTATGTCTTAAGGGCTTATTATGTATGATGAACTGTGACATGTATTATCTCATTTAATTCTCACCTCAACCTAGATTTAACCACATTTCATAAATGAGAAACTGAGGCTCAGAGAGATGAAGTGACTGCCCAAGGTCACAAAACTGCATGGAAGAGCTATTAACCAACTATTAACCACCATTCTTTACGGTCTCCAGGCCTTGAGATCACTTGAGAAACTTCTAGAAAACCCCAGACTTCATGAAAATGGCAGTGGGAAGGTAGGCCCCTATAATGAGAATCCCAGATCAGATGTGCAATAATAATAATAATAATAATCATCAAGATGTGACTTGGTTATACTATAAGGAGACAGGGTGGTTACAGCCCTGAAGACACTCCTAAGCTACTGAGATTGCTCTTTGGAGTATGTTTCTTCCAATAGCCCTTGTTTCTTTTTAGATTCTAGATCAGAAAAGCAAAAGCAGCTGGCAGGGCTTTTGAAAATCAGCATGACAAACCATGTCTCAACTGTAAGCCTGGAGTCAGGCATTGACAAAGTCTCAGTTAAAAATTGCACTTAGTGCTTCTCAGACTGTCTAAAAAAGAAAAAATTGCACTTAGATTTTGTCCTTCTTTCCCAACTAAGTGCATTAACCGGGTGCCTCAGGCTCCCCTAGTCTGCAGGAGAGGGCTATACTCTCTCTCCCTGTGAAGATACTATACTACACAGATAACACTTGCAATTCCTTGGAGGAAGTATTAGACCAGTTAGACTCTTGGGCTGGTGGGGAAGGGGAATCAAGAAAAGTAGGAGAAAAATGGGACCAAACCTTCCTGGCTGAAATATCAATCCTATTAGAGGTAGTAGATCAATAAGGAAGGACAGAAGCAATAGCCTTTGACACCTGAAAAGGATAGCACAATTCTAAGGGTGTGAAAAGTATAAAAAGATCACCAAAGGTATGAAAAGCGCAAAGAATATCCATTTTAATAAAAGACATTGGGGACATGGTGGACAAGGGGATTGATATGCAACAGGGGCATTATTTCTTACTTTACTCCTCAACTCTCTTGAGAAGTCAAAATCTTCACAACACTTTATTCTCTGCCTCTATACTGCTTCTCAATACTTACATCATTAGGAATGAGGGGCTTCCTTCCTCCTCTCCAAACCAATTACCCTCTTTCTGAGTTCCAACCAATGCCAAGGCCCCAGGAATATAGCTAGGTCAGCATGTAGCCGCTGGCCACTAGAGGGTGGTGTTTCTGTAGTTAAAGGGATCTTGAGAGGCTACAAACTTGGATGGGAGTGGCAGGCAACTGTACTCAGCATAGAGGGAACCCAGCAGAATAGAAAAGTGGCAAGGCAAGTGTTAAAACTTAGGATAATGGTCCTTAATTAAGGGAGGAGTAAGGAATAGAAACAATATAGGAGGAAAGATTTCCCAAAGACCTATCACTCATTCCTTAGAAAAGGAGACTGAGCTCTCCCCAGATACGAAGAAGTCAACAACAAAAGATTTCTCAGTTTATTTGCATATATACATTGTCACCCCAGAAGTCAGCTCTACTTCGGGAGTCCCCAGCTCCCCATTCCCAGCCAACACCCAAAACCTACACAGGAGGAAGGGCCCTGGATAAAAAATGCCCAGGACTCATATCCCAATCCCACAGGTTCCAACAAAACTCATTTAGCAAAAACAGAGGACTAGAGGCCAGTGCCCATGAGACATCCTTGCCCCTTTGTAAACATTGACATCCAGGCCACTGAAGCCTGGGGAAAGTGTGCAATCATGAGGATACCACACTGTGTGCTCAGAGGGCCAGTAACACAGCTGGCAACCATACCCATGAAGTCCTGAGGGCATGCCCCCCACTGAAGCCTGGCGAGTGCCAGAGGCCGAAACAAGGCAGTTATCCTAAGCCCAAGGGCTCACATGAGATGGCAGCGACGCTCTTGCCCATAGGAATTCTCCACACGTGCAATCTCCTGGATGACTTTGGTGAAGATGTCTTGAGTCAGCTACAAAGGATAGGGATTCAGGGCAAAAGTCAGTTCAGTGCTGATATCATCCAGCTCTGGGGTAAATATCCCACTTCCCCAACATCCCCACCACCAAGCAGTGCTGAGAGAAAAACACTACCCTCCACCCCACCCTCCTAATCTTCAGGCCCAGGACCTGATTGTCTCGAGCAGATGACTCCATAAATGTCGCACCCCAGGACTCCGCCAGCTTCTTCCCTTCAACTGCCTGTACCTCTCTGGAAGCAAATTTAGGATATAAAGATGGAGGATAGATGTCTCCAGGTGCTCTGCAAAATCTTTAGAATCTAGACTTCTGATCCATCCCTCTTGCCCAAGGTTTGGGAGAAGGGTTGGGAAGGAGAAAATATAAGTAAGCAAAGGAACAATGGGTGAATCTAGGCAAGGGCTGAGGCTTGAAATATGAAATTGTGGCTTTTGAAATAGAAACCCTCAAGTCAGAGATGAAGAGAGGTGAAACGACTTGTTTGCATCAGTGGCAGAGCCAGGACAAGAGCCTGACTGATTCCTTTTTTTTTTTTTGAGACAGTCTCGCTCTGTTGCCCAGGCTAGAGTGCCTCGGTACCAGCCTAGCTCACAGTAACCTCAAACTCCTGGGCTCAAGCGATCCTCCTGCCTCAGCCTCCCCAGTAACTGGGACTACAGGCATGTGCCACCATGCCCAGCTAATTTTTTCTATATATTTTTAGTTGTCCAGCTGATTTCTTTTTTTTTTTTTTTTTTTAGTATAGATGGGGTCTTGCTCTTGCTCAGGCTGGTCTCGAACTCCTGAGCTCAAACGATCCACCCACTTCGGCCTCCCAGAGTGCTAGGATTACAGGCTTGAGCTACCGGGCCCGGCCCTGATTGATTCCTAGTCCAGCTCACTTCCTTTTGTCCTGAGCAGCATGGATTTACATACCTGTCTAGAGAGAGATCTGCCTTGTTCCCCACTAGCACCACTGGCAGCCTGTGAAGAAACAGCAGTTACTACAGGATCCCCGCTCATTTCCTATATTACCCAACTCCTTCAAGTCAAGGCTGGACAACTCATCAGACCAGGCAAGATCTATGTCCCAGCCACCCTCTAATTTGGACAATTCTCCCCTCTCCTCTCTCCCACCCCCTCATGCCCACGCTATTGTCTCTATTCCCCAGGGCCACTTACCGGGTTTTCCCATGGCCTTCGTATAACTTTTGGTACAGACTCTCAATGACTTGGAAGCTTCAAACGCAAGAAATGGAGCTATAACCTTAGTTCTAAGATAGTCCTCAGGTCCTCCCAAGTCCCCCACTCACAACCTTGGTCACTTACCTATGCAGAGAGGTGACAGAATACACAAGCACATAACCATGGACCCCAATGATGAATGAATAGGGCAAAATGCTGTACTCATCCTAACAAGAAACAGAAACATCAATACCTAGATCCATACCACTCAGATGGCAAAGGTTGTTGGGACATATGGGTGACCCTCCCTGGGACACTCCCTACTATAGTCTCTTCTATTCAACAAGTATTTATGGAGCAGCTCCAGTAAGCCCTGTACACTATTAGCAGCTAAAATGCTTTTCTTTTACTACTACTGTACAAATGAGCCACAGAGACTACGAGGCTTCACCTCCTAGGGCTAAACTGCCATGTTTAGATACCCTACCCCAACTGGTACCTGCCCTGCTGTGTCCACCAGGTGTAGGTGAAACTCATCTTTGCCAAGAGTCACTATCTTGCTGTAAGCTGAAAAGAAAAGAAAACTTGACTGTGAGGTGCCTCATAGGGCCAGCAATGTATGCCCCCTTATACCCCTTACATTCTATTTTTTCTTTCTTTCTTTCTTTTTTTTTTTTGAGATAGAGTCTCACTGTCGCCCAGGCTAGAATGCCGTGACATCAGCCTAGCTCACAGCAACCTCAAACTCCTGGGCTTGAGCAATCTTCCTGCCTCAGCCTCCTGAGTAGCTGGGACTACAGGCATGAACTACCATGCCCAGCTAATTTTATATATATATATATTTTTTTTTTAAGTTGTCCAGTTGATTTCTTTCTATTTTTTTAGTAAAGACTGGGTATCGCTCTTGCTCAGGCTGGTCTCGAACTCCTAAGCTCCAACAGTCCTCCCACCTTGGCCTCCCAGAGTGCTAGGATTACAGGCGTGAGCCACCACGCTAGGCCCATTCTATTTTTTCTTTAAGAGATGGAGACAGCTTCTCATTGTGTTGCCCAAGGCTGGAGTGCAGGGACTATTCACAGTGCAGCATCACTCCTGGGTTCAAGTGATTCTCCCACTTCAGCCTACCCAGCAGCTGGAACTACAGGGGGTTGCCACAACCCAACTGACCCCCTTACATTCTTAACCCTGGGGGTGACATAGATAGACCAGGTCCAAGGAGTTCTCCAGGTAACCAGACAGATATGCTAGGGTTTATTGTCTACATCTACACTATCCTGGATTCAGTATCTTGGAAAATCCACATCCTAGCCACATGTAGGAAAAGACTGCTAGAGAAGAGATTAGACTTATTGTCTAAATAAATCAGCCTCTTGGCACCAGGGAAATCCCATATTATGAAGTTGGGTGGGGCACCCAAACTCTCCCAATCCCATCCCCAGCACATTAGGGGAGAAGTCTACTCACTATTCTCCACTGTAGGATCGTAGCCTTCCAAGAACTTGCCTTCCACAAATTGATGTGCCAAAGATGTCTTCCCTGTGGGGAGCAGTGGTAGTTGTAGCCATATCCACCACCAACATTAACATTCTCTGTTCCTTCAGACTGTGACTCAGGACCAAATTAGCATCCTAGCCTGTGAGTGCCCCAAGCAATACTTTCCCTTGGTCCACTCTCAACCTCTTTTTCCCCAGGTCTCTGCACTTTGGCTACCAGATGCATTCAAAAGCCTCCAAGAAATCATTTCTGCTGCTTTTCCCCACCCCACCTAGGGAAGATCCAGGATTCCCTAAAATCAAGTCCTACCTGCCCTAGGATACCTGCAACTATTTGCCCCACGCAGACCCTGCCCTCACCTTCAAATCCTGACCCCACTCTACACCCAGAGTAATGCTGGGGACCACTCTGAGGTTCCCTAAGCCAAATCCACATTAACCCTTACGTTCTCCCGCTTCCTGCAGCCCTCCACACACCACCAGCCTTTCTTCCTCCACCCTTCCAATCCTCGGTCTGCACCCGCGTTCTTACGATGCCACCATTCCTCCCTAGGTCGCGTTCGCGCGGCAGCGCGCCTCTCTGACCACAAAGCCACTGTGCCTCCGTGCTCTCTGCAAGGCGGAGACTCACCTACAGAGCGGTATCCAAGGATGACCACCTTCCTGTAGCGGACCAGCGGCATGGCAGGAGCCCGCCCCAGAGGCTTGCAAAACTGCAGGCTGAGATAGCCCGAAGAAGAGGAGGTCAGGATGCAGGAAGGTGCGGCGACCGGTGCAGGAAAGTCGCTCACCCAGAAGCTGCCAGGGGCAAGCTAGAAGGAAACCAAAACAAGCGCCGCGCCCGGAGCGGGCCACGTGATCACAACACAGCACGTCTAAGGCAAGGGAGCTGGGCGCCGGGGAACTACAGTGCCGCGCCGCTCAGGGCTCCGCCCCCCGGGCCGCTCGCCATTGGTCTATTAGAATGGGCAAGGGCGGGGCCGCCGGCAGGAGGTACGGGTGGGCCTCACGTGGAGCGGGAGCGCTGGGAGCGGCGCGTGCGCAGACTGGAGCCGGTTCATTCATAAAGAAAAAGAAAGGAACCCGGGGTCCTAGAGGTGTTTGCGCATTTGCAGCCTAGCAGAAGTGGCTGCGAAGAATGGTGGATGGAAAATGCTGGTTGTGTTTAGGCTAGAGTTTCTGGTCAAAAGATTCTAGGCCTCCTTTTTGCAAGGTTTCTGGGATCCTTGGATAGGAAAAAAAGGTAGATTTCGATATATTTCCTCTGCTTCCCCCAGCCTTCAGCCCCAGACCTTTTTTTTAAATCAAGTTTCCAGTCTTCAAGCATCTAACCTCAGAACGGCAATTCTTGTGCTTGGAAAAATTGCTAGAATTTGTGACCAGGTAGTCAGAGGTTTCGTAATTATCGTCATAATCAATGCATTCATTTATTCAATAAATATTTACTGAGCCTATATACTACATGTTTCAGGCATTGCTCCAGCTTTGAGGATAGAGCAATGAATTAATTTTTATTAGTTGCCTACCTTATTTTTTCTATTTTTTTAGTAGAGATGGGGTCTCATTCTTGCTCAGGTCGGTCTCAAACTCCTGACCTCAAGCGATCCTCCCGCCTCGGCCTCCCAGAGTGCTAGGATTACAGGCGTGAGAATGATTACAGGCGTGAGCCACCGCGCCGGGCCTGGATTTAATAAAGAGACTATTTACAAAGGTGTGGGCAGGGGCCAGGTGTAGTGGCTCACACTTGCGCTCAGGAGTTCAAGACCAGGCTGAACAGGAACAAGACCCGTCTCTACTAGAAATAGAAATTAGCCCGACAACTAAAAATATATAGAAAAAATTAGCCAGGCATGGTGGCACATGCCTGTAGTCCCAGCTACTTGGGAGGCTGAGGCAGAAGGATTACTTGAGCCCAGGAGTTTGAGGTCGCTGTGAGCTAGGCTGACGCCACGGCACTCTAGCCCAGGCAACAGAGTGAGACTCTGTCTCAAGGGAAAAAAAAAAGACAAAAGACAAAATGGATTAAAACTAAATGTAAAACCTGCACATTTTAGGACCAATGTTTGTTTATTAAATATTTGTTCATTAAAGATCACTTTTTAAAGTAATGCATACATGGTTAATTTGTAAAGATCACAGGTATGTGAAGATCACAAATATATAATCAAATAAGGGAAGTAAACTATCCTAATGTTGGGTAAGTGGACTTGAAATAATATTTCTAGTGACAGCATCATACATTGCTGTCTCAAACAACTGAGACAAAATAAAGATAAAACGTTCCCAGAAAGCTATTTTAAGTACCTCTGTAAAAAGTGAAAACATCTTTACTACATTTGCATCTAGATCATATTGCATCTCTTTTCTAATGGATTCCATTGCACAGGTCTTCAGGGCTTTTTGGTTTTCCACAGTTATGGGGTTCATCTCCCTGCTGATGTATCAGTTATTTATTGTTGCATAACTTGGTGGCTTGAAACAACAACAATGTATTTTTCTCAGGATTCTGTGGATTGAATTGGTGTTTCTTCTGCTGCCTCTCCTGGACTTACTTGTGTGCCTACAGTCAGTGGAAGCGCCACTGGAAATTGAAGGTCTAACAGGACCTCACTTATATCTGGGGCCTTGGTGCTGGGTATTGCCTGGGGCTCTCACTCTCCAGGTGTCTCATCATTCAGTGGTCCAACGTCTTTACATGGTGGCAGAAACACTCAAGAGGGCAAAGATAGAAGCTGTATGGCTTCTTGAGGCCTTAGGCTCTGGAACTCATCCAGCATGACTTCTGCCACATGTTATTAGCTGAAGCAAATTACAAAGCTAGCTTTAATTCAAGGCACAGGGAAATAGACTCCATTTCTTGATGACAGGAACTATAAAATATTGTGGCTATATTTTTCAATCGATCACAGAATAGATTTATTATGGCAAGAATTCCAAGCTGGAATTCTCCATTTACCCAGCCCCCCAGGTTTCCACAGCTGTAGTTGAGCCCTACAACTCCATCCTCACCACCCACACCACCCTTGAGCACTCTGAGCCTTCTGGTAGACAAGGAGGGCATATATGGCATCTGTCATAGAAGTTGAGTGCCCAGTCTACACTAACCTGAATTTTCTGATATTCAGTCTGTTGTTGTAGTAACTTGGATATTAAGAACATATTTCGATGTGGCTGGGTATGGTGGCTCATGCCTATAATCCTAGCTACTCGGGAGGCTGAGGCAAGATCACCTTGAGGCCAGGAGTTCGAGCTAGCCTGGGCAACATAGGGAGACTCCACCTCTGAACAAAAGGAAGGAGAAGGAGAAGGAGAAGGAGAAGGAGAAGGAGAAGGAGAAGGAGAAGGAGAAGGAGAAGGAGAAGGAGAAGGAAAGGAGAAGGAGAAGGAGAAGGAGAAGGAGAAGGAGAAGGAGAAGGAGGAGGAGGAGGAGGAGGAGAACTGGTGTGCAGTTGGCCTCATGCCTTTCCCTTTTCCAACCTCTGGGATCATGGAAGCATGAATTGAGATGAAGTCTTCATCAGCCTGGACCCTTGAGCAATTCTGATGAGCAGAGTCACCCTTCTAACTGTGGTAGACAGATGATGAGAGTGAGAAATTAACCTTTGTCATTTAAGACATTGAGATGATGGGGCTGTTTGTCACTGCAGCATAACCTAGCTGATACAGTAGTCTAGCAGTGAACATCAGGTCTCAGTATCCAGCCATGGCAGATTGAGTGCCCAGTTTAACTAG
>CAUYRT010034809.1:0-92918 GCA_963574885.1 Lepilemur ruficaudatus
TAAAAGGCCCTAGTAGCCAAAGCAATCCTAAGCAAAAAGAACAAAGCTGGAGCTATCCCATTACCTGACTTGAAATTATAGTACAAGTTTATAGTAACCAAAACATCATTGCAGTGGTATAAAAATAGACACATAGATCAACGGAGCAGAATAGAGAACCCAGAAATAAAGCCACATATCTACAGCCAATTGATCTTTGACAAAGTTGACAAAAACACCGGGGGAAGGATATACTACTCAATGAATGGTGCTGGGAAAATTGGAGAGTGACCAGCGAAAGAATGAAACTGAACCCCTACTTTTCACCATATACAAAAATCAGTTCAAGATGGACTAAAGACTTAATTAAATGTAAGACCGGAAACTATAAAGGAGACATAGGGAAAACTCTTTTGGACATTGGTGTAGGCAATGATTTCATGACTGAGACCTCAAAACCATAAGCAACAAAAACAAAAATAGACAATTGGAACATTTACTAAAAACCTTCTGCACAGCCAAAGAAATAATCAGCAGAGTGAACAGACACTTGCAGAATGGGCGAAAATATTTGTAAACTATTCAACCAACAGGCGACTGATATCCAGAATTTACAAGGAATTCAAACAACTCAACAACAACAACAAAACAACCCCATTAAAAAGCTATTATGATTTTGTGGTTAAAAGTATCCCTCTGGTTGTTGCATTGAGAATATGCTGGGATGGCATCAGGAAGACCAGCGGGGAGGCCAGTACAGTAATTCTGGTAAGAGGTGAGGGTGGCTTGGGCCACTGTGGAGGGCAGTTGTTGGATTCTGGGTTTATTCTGGTGGGATTTCCTGACAAATTGGTCATGTGGTGTGAGATCCAAGAGGGGAGTAGGCCTGACCCAGAGGTCAGGAGAGTGAGGAGTAGGTGTGGGTGGAGCAGAAGTCAGCTGGAGACATTTGTCAGAGATCTCTGAGGGTGCTGAGCATTCAGCTGGGTGTGGATGGGGTTGAGCCCCACCCCTGTAGGCAGGGAGATGTGTCAGTCCCCTTCCCATAGGAGAAGAGGTGTGGGAAAGACAAGGCCGGCTCTCCACTCCCTTCCTGCTGCTGTTAGAGTAGGACACCAGGAGACAGGGCTGAGATGCATGCACGGGGCTTGCAGAGCGGGTGCAGTTGTTCGTAAACAACTCTCAGGCAGAACCTCACCAGAGGGGCTGATAACCACAGGCAAGAACCGGCTTCAACTGACTTGTTAGCTATCTAGGTCACCTTACGTGAACTTTGGCTAATTATAATATCATTTACGTTGTGGTTTTAAAATTTCTCCACCCCTGAATCACCATGACAGTTCCGAGACAACCATATAAAGTATGAAAATGGGAGGAAACCCAATTTTAGGAGCTACCCAAATTCTTAGTCAAAGCCAACCCCTTAGCTTTGTCTATTTCTCCCCTCAATTAGTAACACTTCAAAACACCAAAAGCCGCTTGCTCCCAGCGCAGCTGCTCTTTTTGAGCCTGCCGCTCTCTTGCTCTTGACAGGGTGTACTTTCACTTTCAATCTTTCAATAAAAACAGTCGCTTTGGCTTATGTGGTGTGTCCTGAAATTCTTTTCTCTTGACATAATCACCAAGAACCTGAGAAAACCTGCACCTGGAGGTCGCTAACACCGCTACTGTGCCAGCTCAGGGGCAGTGTCGGCCTGGCATGGGGTCAGGCTGGACTCGGTGACCTCTGAGTCGCTCCAGGTCTCACATGCAAGAACCAGGCTGGGGCTCAAAACCCCCTGCCCTGGGGGTGGGGTGGATGGAGGGAGCTTAATTAAGTGTTATGTCTGGCGCTTTGTGATGTTTCTTCCCTTTTTATAAAATGCATAGAAGTACTATTCTTTCCTAGCGTAGAATACAGTTAAAGAACCACATTTCCTTCCATTTATTGAAATTTGTTCCAGGATAACATCTCTGTCAAAGCACTTCACAGAGCTTTCTAGTAAAGTAAAGTTTTTGTGTGTCATGGTGGGTAGAGGGGAGAGGGTTGCTTCTTGTAAGGCAGCATTTGATTGGCATTTTCTCTTAAAAATCTTCATTTCCAGCAAAAATCTTGTTAACATACTGTTTAGATTTAAATGATGGGTGGATGCCATGAAGAGAGACATTGGCAGGAAACTATCTCTAAATATCTAACCCATTTAGTGGTTCCTACAGGGCTTTATTATTTTTTTTTAACGAGATACATTCCTAATTTGGGAATGTTAATTCTCACTGGACTTTTGAGTGTTAAATTTCGAAGAAAATGCTTATAATGTTTCCCTTGTTTTTTTCCCTAGGAAGATACTTTTATGACTTGAAGTCTTTAAAATCCTTTAGAAGAGCTGTCGGTATAATTCTTAGCAGGGTGTTGAAATCGAGTGCTTTTCTTCTTTTCATTCTTTGCACCTTGTCAATTGAAAATGTGCAAAGAAGTCCATTTGAAATTTTCCCTGGGCCTCTTAATTCAGCTCCATTACAGTGGAAGTGGGTTGAAAATAATACCATATAAACTCAACAAGTGAATAGAAATATAGTTAGGCTGAATCGGTGGCTCAGCCTTGAAATGATTTTTATTTTTCCATTTCATGAAATTTAGCAGGAAGGGCTTGTTTAGCTAAACCTCTAGACAACCTTTTTTCCTCTGCAGGGTTAGTTAGAAAGGATTGGCAAATAGACTCGATTTTTTTTAAAAAACATGTGAATCCAAGAAGTCAATTGAATTCCAAATAAATAAATTTATAAATTCACTTATGTTCTAGAATAAATGGAAGTAATTATGACTGCATTAGTGCAGCATTAATTAACATTGCTAATTCTTTGTAGGTAATTATGCCAAATAATAACACTAATAAAATGTAAATATCGAATGAATAAGAGAAGAGCCTCCCCTTCTCCTCTTAAAGCCACCATACCACGGCATCAGATTATGAGTGCGCAGTATCATCAAGCTTCCAGACACCCGCTTTCTAAATACAGGCTGTGCAAATTCTAATGAAAACACGAAGTCTGCGGCGTAAATCTCCTTTGCTGCCCGGTTCAATGAGGGGCTGCCCAGCAAGCCAATAATTCCATTCCTCAGAGCATTGCTGAGAATATTTATATAATTAAATATCATCTGTTTCCCCATTTAATTCCTGGTGGCTTTTCCCCCCTGGTTGTTTTTGCTGTTTCCTTGGGCAGGAATTGCCCGATAAAGTTGCCGCCGGTCTGATAGATTATCTTCATTAGGTGCTGGGGCGATGGGTCCCCGAGTAACGCTGAATTTGATTTACCGCGTGCAGAAGCCGAACCTTCCGCAGAAGCTCTAAGTAGGGCAGGTTTTATGCAGCTTTAAACTGGTTGGTTTGAAGGAGAGGGAGAGAGAGAGAGAGAGAAAAATAAAGTTCTTTTAGGAAACAATTTTGGGAAACACTTTGGTCTCCTAGGAGAGCGTCCTTTTACACGATGTCAACAAACCGGAGACATTGAAACGTTTCTTTGATAAAGGGAGATAGAGGTGAGCGAAGAAGGAATAGGGTGTGCTGGACACAGTGTGTGTGGGGGGCCCAGGTCTGCACCCAGGGGCGCAGCCGCAGCCTGGCAGAACTTCCCGGGTCTCGGTGTCCGTGTCTGGGCAGCAAGGGAACTGCGTGTGGCTCCCCCAGGTCCCTTCAGCTTTGGAGGGGACAGACCTGTGTGCACATCCTGCCCCCGCCCCCTGTAGCCGTGGGTCCTGGGCAAGCCACCCGATCTCTCTCAGCCTCAGGTGTCCCATCTTTAAAATGGGAACTTGTTTTTCCCACTTGTTACAGGGTGTGGCCGGGGGGAGGTTTAAGGAGGAAAACACACTGAAAGCCCCGGCACAGAGCCCCGCTGACATGAGATGATTTTAAAGAATAAACAAAGTGACGGAGTTTATCTTGAGACAGAGACGTGGTGTGCAAGGGAATATGCCCACGTTATTCCTGTAGCTCTGGGCAAGGCTCTTTTTTAGTTTTATTTCGAGCAGGGTATTCACAGAGTTGGGGCTTGGGGGACCTGGCGAGTGGTTTGAGAACATCCTGCCACCATTATGGGCATTTGACCCGCACTGAGCACCAACAGGGCTTCTCCTTTGCTTCAAAGTATCTGATCTCTGCGGTGCCCATTCTGATGGCGCCGTGGGCGACCCTGCTGGGCTGGACGTGTTGTAGATGGAGGGACTGTCCCAGGGGGCTACCCTGGGGACGCAGGGGGCCTTGTCAGATTGTGGCGAAGGAGAAATCTGTAGCTAAGTATTTTAAATACACCATCTCATTTAATTCTCACAAGTCTCTATGGGGTGGTAGATACCCGTGTCATTCTCATTTATAGGTGGGGAAACTGAGGCTTAGAGAGGTGAAGTGGCTTGCCCAGGATCATACAGGGGTACTGAACGGAACCCACACCCTCTCCACTTCTACAGAGTGGTGTGTCATGGCAGTTCACGTAGTATCATGGTGCTTGCTACCGACAGTATGTGTGTTCCCTCCTAAAATTCGTAGGTTGAAATCCTAAGCCCCAGGGATGGTATTTGGAGGTGGAGCTTTGAGAGGTGATTAGGTCATGAGGGTGGAGCCCTCTTGAATAGGATTAGTGCCCTTATAAAAGGGACCCCAGAGAGCTCTCCCCGTCTCTTTGCACCACCTGAGGACGCAGGGGAAGGTTTGCTACCTGCAACCCAGAAGGGGGCTCTAGAACCCGGCCATGCTGGCACCCTGCTCTGGGACTTCCAACCTCCAGCACCGTGGGAAATGCATTTCCGTTGCTCGTAAGCCGCCAGGTCTGTGGCAGTTTGTTACAGCAGCCTTAGAACCGGGATAGCGTGTGCTGAGAACCCAGGGCAGACCCTTCTCTGGGACACGTCGCCTTCCACTGCCCTCTGGGCTTTCTCACTGTCAACAGCACCCACTTTGCGCGGCTGTTGTGAGAAGGAAGTGAGGCTGGTGTGTGAAACCACCACACGTCCTGTCCGGCCACTGCAGCTGCTGGTCCGGTGTCACAAGCCACGACGTGCAGCTGGTCGTCTGCCCCTTACCTGGGTGGGGGAGGGCATCGTGCCTCACGGGGGTGTAGAGACAAATTCCTGTTTCCGTCCCACACTGGAAAATCAGGTCAAGCCAGCGCATATTTGGAAATGGGAAGAATAAGTGTGAAATCAGTATGGCGGTGGGCGGAAACAATTCTATGGCATGACGATGATGTCCAAGATCAAAGGACCGTCTGTTTATTGATAAAGCCAGGCAGGGGCAAGGATAATGTAGGAGCCAGAGGTGTCATGAACGGAGAAGGTGGGCTGGGTAGGGACTGGGTGGGGACATCAGAGGGGGCTACGGACCCTGCCCACCTGGACACTGGATGCCTGTGTGGCAGCAAATGTGTGGCCCATCAGGACAAGGCAGGAGGGAGGACCACACAGACCGGTGGGGCCTCGTCTGCCCTTTGCCTGGGTCAGTGTTGCGGCCTTGTCAGCTGCTGCTCGTCCACAACCGGACGCTCCGGGTAACGCACAGAGCCAGCCTCTCTGCCTTCCGTGTTCCGAACCCACAGGGGAGACCGGTACTAGTAGCTGGGGCCACCCCCGGAAACACAAAGTCATTCGCTCAGTCTGTCTTACCTTGTACTTGATTCTTTAGGTCCTTCTCTTAAATTGCTTTTGTTTTTTCCCGTTCTCTTAAGAAATCCTTTTCTTCTTAAAACCACGTGCTTACCACAGCTAACCTTGTATCACAGAACGGTATGTTTATCTTGACGTATGGGGAAAAGTGAGTCTAAGCCGTAAGCAGGTGTGTTTCTCATGAGTCCTGAACTGTTGCCGTTCACAGTGCAATGTAACCCTCGTCTTATCCTGCCCTACCTTGTCTCTTGATTAAAATGTTCCCGTTAAATTTCCTGTAAATCCTTTCTGGGTGAAAATCCCTCCGTGGGCTGTGCACAGCCTGGGGCTGGCAAGAGAACCCCCTCTTTGAGCTGCCGGCTGGTTTTCTCCAGATCAGTGCAGTCAAAGAGGTGACCCTCATAGAGCTTTCTAGAAGTTTTATGCTGTGGTGATTTGACCCTCCCCTTCTCTTGAGGACTCCCCAACAGGCCAAAGAAAAACATTAAGTATTTAAGAAGCAACCCAACGTCACAAAGAATGGGAAAACTCATGGGGTTACATACTTGTACTTAAATCCTAATAGAATTTTTATTTCTAAAGTTAATAATATACCGTATTTGAAAGCAGAGTTCACTGCCTGGGATGTAGAAGGACCTGAACACATTTAGGTTTCCCTTCCCTTTACAATAGTCATCCTCAACTTGGCTGCCCATAAAAATTGCCCAAGGAACTTTAAAAAACAAAATAGTGATGCCTGGGTGCTGTCTTACACCAATTTAATCAGAATCTCAGAGGTTGAGGTATAGGTGTTCATATTTTTAAAAGGCTCTCCAGGTAATTCTAATGGGCAGCCTAGGTTGAGAAGATCAAATGGCCTTTATACTCTTCAAGCTGCTGCCTTCTAATTAGAGTTAATAGCGTTACAATATAATGTATTTGTTTTGCGTTAAACTTAATGAGAGCTAACACCCTTCTCTGCAACAACATATCCACTTTCTCTGGCTGAAGCACAATTTTTTTTTTAAACTGGGTTTCCGATTAAAAACCTAAGCTCACATCAGAACAGAACATTTGAACTATGTTCAAACAAAATTTCAGACCATGGATTTCCGATGGTTTCTTGATAAACCCAGGCTGAAGGCAGGCAAGGGGCAAGACCAGGGTGGGTGGGGCAGAGGACAGCAGCGAGTTCACACATGGGCCATCTGCCAGGAAATGAGTGGCAGTTTTGGCACAGATGGCTTTGATTTCCTAAAGATACTTCCCAAAGCTGTATACGTCTTTTTAGAAGTTTTGGGGGCTTTGGTTACTCAGGTTGCAGAGGAGAATGAACTCAAAATGGTTTTAATCAATGAAACTATCTGTAAGAGGCAGAAATGTACAGGAGGTACATTTTGGCATAACGGTGTGTATGTGTGTGTGCATTTGTACGATGTGTGTGTTCAAGTGTATATGCATGTGTATGTGTGTGTGTGCATCTGTATGAGTGTATGTATGTGTTTGTGTATGCACATGTGTGTTTGTGTGTTGGAGAGTTACATGACGAGTGACCCTTCCTCATTCTTAAGCTTTGCATTCTCTGGGCTGGGGATCTGTGTTTTATCCTCTGGCATCTGGTATTGCCCCAGCCTCGTCACTCACTTGATCGTACTGTCAGGGCTTTGTGGCATTTTCGCCTTTTCAGCTGGGCCTTTGCTTGTTTCTAGGTGTGGGTGACCAGCCCTGCTTGCCAGCTGTGTGGCCTTCCTGGCTCCCCTATGTCAGTAGAGCCCGTGGACTTACCCCAAATCGCAGCCCTTGACGCACGCTAGCATCATCTGGAACTCATGCCCAGGTTGCTCCCACTCTGCCTGCCCGCACCCTGCGGCTCTCCCAGCTCCCCTAATTAAATCAGGCCCTCTGCTCAGGAGCCAGGGTGGGTCCGGTGTGTTCCCAGGGTTGAGAGGCAGCTGCTGTATTCACCCCACCTGGGAGAAGAGTGCAGGGTGAGCTGGTGGAGTCCGTCTTGCAATAGCCGGAGAAGAGCAGTAGAGCCGAATACCTTAGCTCTGGGTTAATTATGCCTTTTCCATTCTCCTCTCGCCTTCCCTCCCCTCCATCCTCTTTCAGCACTGCCCGCTCTCCCGAGCCCCCACCCCACTCCAGGAATTAAAATGTTTTGTCTGGAAACAAGCGGACTTGACGAACACTCCTGTTCCGCTGCAGCCGAGCCGTTGTGCTCCGACGTCGGTGACGTGAGCTTTAACGCAGAGATTGGCGTCCAGAGGCTCCCAGTATCGCCGTGTCCGTTTCTGTTGTGCCGAAAATCACGTGGAGACCAATCACAGGATGATCTCGGGAATGACACATTCAACGCACAATGTCATTAACGTGTAAAAGACTTATGGGCAAATCACTTTTAAGTATGACAGGGCTTCAAAATGTGTCTGGTTCTGGTATAGGGAGGACGATTTGGGGGGGGGTTGTTTATCAGCAGCACCATGAGGGAGGCTTATTTCTTCCCTTTAAATCTGGATGAATATGCATGTGTGTGCCGCATGATAATAACAGTGCCCCGGCCCGGAGATTAGCGGAGCTTTTGCTCCAGTGGTTCCAGCATGCAAATGCACAGGGCTGCGAGGGGGCAGGGGCGTGGGCTCCCCAACCCTCACCGTTGTGCTGTGTCCCAGGTGTGTGTCGGGCGCAGCTGAAAGAGGAGCCACACAAGCTCAGAGCCTGGGCAGTTGGGGCCGGGCGTGGCTGCTGATTGATCCGCTTTCTCTTGTTGTGAGAGATACAGGCATTAGAGTACATGAGACTCAGTGAATAATTCCGGATGCCCATGTAACTACCCCTGCCCCCGAGGAAAAGAACATCTCCAGGGCCTTAGAAGGGCCTGATCTGTACCCTGATGTTACTTGAGAAAACTGGGCATGTGGGACAGACGCCTGGGCGGCCAGGATGGGAAAAGCACTGTGAGGATTTGGACCGTGGCGCTTCGTGACGTATCCTGATCTTGACGAGGCAGGAGGGATCCTGGACTGGACCCTGACATCTGGGTTGGAGTCTCATCTTCGTTCCTTACTAGCCTTGTGACCTTGGGCAAGTCCCTATGCTCCTTGCTCCTTAGTTCTCCCATTTGTAAAATGGGGATAATACAAGTACCTACCTCACAGGCTTGTCGTGACTGTATCAAGTGTGTTAATGCTTAAAACAGCATCAGGCACATGCATGTTACCAATCACTACTTTTATTCATAATCTTGGTTCCATAGATTTGTGTCATTTTATGTGTGGAATCCCCAGTCTGGCAAATAACATCAATATCTATAGATTTCTATTTCATTCTGGTCTTCCACTTCACAAAGGGGACATCACCGTGGCCAGCTCAGATGTCACTGGGTGGGTCTCAGGCATGGGCATCGTTTCTCCCTCAACTCCCATGCAGAACTGTTGCAGCTTGGCACACAAATCATTTTTAAGAGGATTCTAGAGTGTGCACTGGTTTAAGTGTGCACTGCTTTAGACTGAATGTTTATCTCCCCTCAAATTCTATGTGTAGAAACCTAACCCGCATGTGACGGTGTTATGAAATGGGGCTTTGGAGGATGATTAGGTTGTGAGGGTGGGGCCCTCATCAATGGTATTAGTGTCCTTATCAAAAAGAAGCCAGAGAGCTCCCCTGTCCCTTTGTGACGTGAGAGCACAATAGCAGACAGTGGTCTGTGAGCTGGGAAGTGGGACCTCGCCAGGCACCGAATCTGCTGGTGCCTTGGTCTCGGGCTTCCCAGCCTCCAGAACTGTTAAGAAATAAGTTATAACCTGGAACCAACCCCCCACAGATACTGAGGGACAGCGGTGCTGCTGTTTACGATCTACCCAGTCTATGGTGTTCTGTTCTATAAGCCCGGGTGGACTAAGACACACAGGACCATGTCTTCTGTGAATAACGATAGTTCTATTCCTTCCTCGGCAACATCAATGAATTTTATTTTTTTCTTACCTTACCGTGCTAGCTGGGACCTCCAGCGTGATGTCGCATAGGAACGGTGAGAGTGCGTGTCGTCCCTCGTTCTTGATCTTGGGGGAAGAGCATTCAGTCTTTCCCCATTAAGGATGATGCTTGCTGTAGGTTTTCTTTTCTTTTTTTTCTTTTTGAGACAGAGTCTCGCCCTGTTGCCCTGATTAGAGTGCCATGGCATCAGCCTAGTTCACTGCAACCTCAAACTCCTGGGTTCAAGGGATCCTCCTGCTTTAGCCTCCCGAGTAACTGGGACTGCACACTATGACACCTGGCTATTTTTTCTATTTTTAGTAGAGACAGACTCTGGCTCTTGCTCAGGCCGGTCTTGAACTCCTGAGCTCAAGCGATCTTCCCGCCTCTCGGCCTCCCAGAGTGCTAGGGTTACAGGTGTGAGCCACCGCGCCCGGCCCAGCTGTAGGTTTTGGGAGAATACTGCCATTCAGTTTTACTTACGACAGTGGATGGGAAGGCTAAACCCACAACTGACTGTCCTCCCCATATCTTTAGCATTCTGCCGAAGGGGAGGGAAAGAGGGTGGGCCAGATGTAGTCTGGTTAGAAAAAGCTGCTAGTTGGGGGTCAGTTTTAATTTGTTTTAGACACAGTTGCTCTTTCTCTCCTGTGGGCATCCTCCCAGTTTGTCCTTGTTCTTCTCTCCCTGCACTGCCCAGCCCTGGAACAAATGTCAGAGCTAGCCTTTTAAGAACATTGTCCCAATTTAAACCTCACTTTTCAAAAATAGAACTGTAAGAAAATGATTAGCTCTCCACGTTTTCCCGAATTTGTCACAGGCGTTCTTATCACCCTTTAGTTTCTTCGAGAGAAAACAAGGCCCTTATATCTTTGTTGATAAGACATCAAGTAACTGTTATTAATGAGCAGAACTGTAGGAAGAAATATACTTTTTAATTTGTCAGTGTTGCTCTTCCCCCCAGTGACCAAATTGCTTCATATTTGATGGCACAGGCAGCCACAGAAAACTACTGATATGGAATCACCCAGTTAATTACATAAAAATTATATTACTGGAAAAAGCTAAATCATCAACTCAACCATGTGAAAACACTTTGAAAATCATCTTAAAAATGCCTTTGCAATTTGTTTAGCTGGTAGTGGAATTTGTGCAAAGTATCAATCATTATAATAGCATTCTAATTCTGTGAACAACTACTTGAAATCAGGAAGTATTGTGTCTATTGTTTAGATTTGCCAAAGCATTTCTCGTATCATGTCCTAAGTGGTTTATGTGTCTCTTATTAGAAGAGAGAAAGTGGCACCCGAAGTCCGAAGTATCTGAAGTAGGCAGTGGAACCAGAGGAATTTAGGTTATGGGATGACGGTATACAGGTAACGTCCCATCTAGTATAGTAATAATAACAATAACAATAATATGTAAAAACTAACACACTCCAAGATTTCCATGAGGATGAGGAGGACCCTCTGCCGTTGCGGACACACGCTTGTTCCGTGCCAGTGTCTGGAAGAGAGGTGATGGGGACGAGGCAGTGGGTCTGGGCAAGGGTGTGGCCATCATGTGTCACCCTGTGTGGGAGCTGGGCTGCTAAAAGAACTCTCGGATTCCAGAACAGCAAAGGAATGCCATTTAGGGAAGTGCCAGCTGAGCCTGGAGGGTGGCCGAGCGAGAAGACATGGGGCTGGCTGCAGGCATGTGCTGCTGGGCTCGTTTCTGGGGCCGTCTCTGCAGCCCGAGCAGAAGAGCCCAGCTGTGGCCAGTTGAGGCAGTGGGGCTGTGGGCAGGGCAAGAGGGCAGAGGCAAAGATGGACAGGCTTCTAGTCTGGAGCTGGCTGACGGCAAGGTATTATAACTAGGGGCAGAGCCTGGGGAGTGTGCTGGTTAGGGACCAGCTAATGAGGGAATGTTATCTTTGGCCTAAAACAGAGGATGGCCTTATAACTCAGGGTAAGGGGGCAAAAGAAATAGCTCAGGTTGGTATTGGGGACGGAAGTTGGAGTGAATTTCCAAGAGAGAAGGCAGGGCACCGTGTCTCACATGACCGGAAGAGCTGACTCACCAGGGAGGGGAAGGAGGTCACGTCCCCTAACAATAGGGGCTCTGGTCCCCTGTAGCTCCCCTTGTCCTTTGGAGGGATCCCCATTCATCTGTCGGAGCCCAGCATGTCCCAGGCATGGGTGTTGCATTGCTGAGACTAATGGAAGAGCCTTGAAGAGGTTCTGTGTGAGAAGGGGACAGACGGAACCGGCCGTTCTAAATGTAACACCAGGTAGAATGACCACAGCAGACATGGCAGGCAGGTGAGCTGACGTTTGGGCTGTGGGTCTCTGAAGAGTTTGGAAGGTGAAGAGGAGAGAGGAGGCTCGTTCTAGGTGGGAAGAGAGCTTGTATAAAGGCCACTTAAAATAGCACGCTTCTGGAAGGCTACTTTCTTCTCAGAGCCATCTCTGTCTCCTAGAAGCCCTTTTTCTGTTCAAAGTCTTCCCCAGCAAAAACTGTTTTATTTAAAATCTTAGTGCCTTTGGTTCAAATATGTGGGTTTTAGCTTTTCAGAGAGAAGGCAGTTAAATGCCAGGGCCCCCCGGGCTGTCTGTGTTTGCCTGTGGGCTTTGTTCTCTGCGGTGTGAGAGATTAAAAATGGTACCAGCCATGTCACGCGCGGTGATTGGGAAGTCAAGACGTCACTGTGCTGAAGACTCTGAGGGCGTGGACCAGGCCGGTTGACCTGGCCCAGTGTCACGGTCTCCCTCTCTCCACAAGTGGGAGAGGTCCGGTCTCAGCCGTCGTGGGCCGGGTCTTCTCTCTGCAGCTGCAGAGCCTTGAGAGCGTCGCCCCCTCGGGCTGGTTCCAGGCATGGCCCGCAAATGGTGGCTACAACTGCTCTCCAGGCGTCTCCCCGACACCTCCGGCGTGTGCCGAGCACGCCGTGGGCCCCGTGCCCAGGAATCTTTCCGCTTGTCTCTTTCCCGGGCTGGCAGCCAGGCTCAACTTTTCAAGATGTTGTCTTCCAAATCCTGCCTTGATTAACTCAATCTGCAGCCCCTTCTTTGTCACTGTTTTCTTGTCACTCTTTTGGTTTTTCCTGCAGTCATCTGTGTTCCTAGTCTGTCCCATCCCGGGTATTTGCATTTGCAAGTGACTACATTTACATTTAACTCACGCTAGGCAGCTTTTGTCTACTGCAGCAAGAGACGCACCTGGACTGCAGGTAGATCAGTGGCACTGGGCTGGTAGTCCTGTGAGTTTGGTGGCTGGGCTCAGTGCCCAAACCAAGGGCATTGGCCTGGGCGGATTTCTAGGACGAGACAAGACGGGAGGACTCCCATCCACGTGGTTATCTGAGAGAGGTTTCGGGGAAGGGAGTCAGGAGCAGCCTTAGCTTTCTGCACATTCCCAAAAGGGAGCTGGTGCTTGCTGCTGGGCGTATTGGTGAGGGTGTGGAGGGGTGGGGAGCCTGTACCCAACTTTGTGAAGCAGAGTGGGTATGAGGGACACAGATGGAAGAGCTTATGGTGGCAACTAGAAAGGAGAAAGTGGGCCAAGTGCATGGGCAGATAGGTAAGCAAAGGGGTGGCTGGGCGTGGACTCAGGATGGAGAAACCTGGGAGAAGTCAGTGTGCTTGGTGTCATGCAAGCAGCTGTCCCACAACTCTTTCTTCTTGGATCTGTGGCCTTGTCCTGTTCTCCTCCTGCTTACACCGCTGCCTCTTCTCAAAATACCTTCCCTGCGCACTCCTCCTCTCGTTCCCTCCGACAGCTCAGTCCCCAGCCCGCCGTCCTGCATCTTCTCTCTGTCAGCTCTCTCCCCTGGGCCCACCCATGCTCCCAGCCTCCCTCGTCACCTCTGTGGCAACTGCCTCCCCTGTCTGCACCTGCAGTCTCGCCCTCTCCTTCAGTCCTCCTGTCTCACCACCGATTGGACACATCCACTGGCTGTACACTGTCACCTCCCGCTCAGCGCGCTGGACTCCGACAGCCACCTGGAGCTGTCCGGCGAGCTCACCTCTGAGATCTCTTCGAGCACTGAATTTCTACGGCGTATGTCAAAAACCAAACTCATTGTCTTCGAATGGCATCTTCTGTTGTCTAGTTCCTGTCCACGCAGCTCATCCTTCCACACTGGCCGCCTTCCGCTGTCCTTCCGCCGCCTTGTTGAGCTTGTTCATGGTCATTACCACTTCTTACCTTGCTAATAATTCCTGCAGCCTTTGACTTCTGACTCCCCCATCCTCTGTGATCCACCTTGCTCATCAGCCTTCAGCGCTGTCCGCTGTCCCCGTGTCTGGTTCTACTCTTCCCGTTTAGCCTTTTCCCCCAGCTTCCCTCCACTCACCCTCCCCTGCTCGGGCCATGCCAGTCCCTGCAGCCTCCAGGAGCACCTGCACCCAGGAGAGGCCCTGAGGGTCACACCCCACCTCTGCCCTGGAACCTACCCAGCCTGTCTTGGTCATCCTGTTGTTTCCCCCTTGACTTTTTCCTCCAGAACTGAGGGTTTCTACTACACAGTCTCGCACGGGACCCTCTATGCTCCGTGTTCCCTGTTTCACGTCCGTTAGTCTTATGTTCCTGACTTGAACGTACACTGTACACAAACCACAGTGGTCGTTATTCTTGCATTTTCCTAAATGTCAAGAATGTACCCTAGGGTCAACAAATGTTGGCTGATTGATAACTGGGATCCCGGATTAAAGACAAATTTCAGTTTAATGAGCTTAAAACTAATTATGCTGGGTGGAAAGTACCCTCAGTTTGGGCGTGGTCGAAATGGCTATCTGGAGTCTTTCATTAAGGGAACAGTGTCTCACTAACATTTACATTGCCAGCACCGAGCGTGGAGGCTGACCCACCGGCTAGTTTGTTGAGTGAATACCTGGCTTATTGAGGCGTTTCACTTTGCAGATGTTTGGTACCATTTAGATCCGGTCCTTGTACACAGGTAAGCATTGTAACTGATGAATGAAGGTTCTTCAGATCTGTGGTGCCAAAGAGGCATTTTGCCTTCTGCTTTTGTCTAGGTAGCCACAACTCCATTTCATATTTTAAATGTTTATTTTTGGACTTATTACTCCATCACATTTATTTATTTTTGATTCGTTGCTTATAATAGATGTAGCAGAATGGGACAAGGCAGCATCATTTTCTTCCATTTTATCTGTCATCAGCATTCAGTGTTCTTGTGTGGCTTTTCCTGAGTCATCAGTATTAGGCTAATGGACTGGAACTGCCCAAGTTGAATGGTGATTACTTACTCTGTTGCTGATAGCCTAGATGAGACTAGGACTTATTAGATCTGTAATAATGGAAATCTGTGTTTAATGCAGATCTTTTAAGCCGTTTGAAACGATCTCAAATTCATCTCTCTTTGCCATATGTTAAAATGTCACATTATGGTTTTAAAATTCAGGATGAGAACTGAAGTTTCAGGAGAGCCTGCCTGTGGAAAAGTTTTCAAATCTGTCCTTTTTGAAATCAGAAGCATGTGTTCATCTCACATCAAGCCGTTCTCAGAGGAGCCAGCCCTGTGAGGAGTACCCCGCGGGCAGGGTGGGGCCAGGAAGAAAAGGGTCTCTGTTCCTGAGGACCCAGGATGGAAGGGACCCAGAGGAGAGAGCAAGTGTGGTGGCCCCGGGGTGCTGTCGGGAGGTTTCCCAGAGGCTGAAGTCTGGGATTTAGTGAATGTATCCAAGTCAAGGGCTCCTTTGCCTCCGTCCTCAAGGTGGGCTTCAGAAATGAATGCTCAGATTCTTGTGTCATTAGCTGTGGAAGACTTCAGCTTTTCCATAAACACTGACTTCTTTTTTCCCCTTTTCATGGGGAGAATAAAATAGAGGAAATCTGACTCCAGAGACGTCTGTGAACAGGGCATACTCTTCATATTCCAGCCCTGCAGCCTGGACCCGTGACATTAAACAGCTCACACAAGGTCACATGTCAATTAATGCCACAACAGGGCGCTGGAGGCAGAATCTCGTCCCTACCCAGGGCTCCGGCAGTCACTTTCAGAAGTATGTTCCAATGGGGACTTCCCATCAGCTTGATAGCTGTGTTCTCAAGTTACTTTTACTAACCCATATCCTCCTTCTTGTCTGCAAAATGGCCCTAAATAATTTAGCTTCTTCCTAGTGTAGAGTCTTACCTGGAGACTTACTAATGGGGCTATAATGGCACCCTATTTCCTCAATGAAACAGGGTCACGGTGGAGCTCTTGTTCCTCAATGGAGACCTTACCGAGGGCGAGAAACGATTCTGCACATCGTTCAGTTTATTATGTGCTGCTCTTTGGCTCAAAAACTCTCCTGTGTCTTTGCAAATGGTGGTGTCTTGAGAGGCATCATTATGGTGTTGAAGAACTTGGTGCTGGGGAGATGTACCACGCTTGTACCTCTCGTGGCTTCGAAAACTTCACAGAATTCAAGACAGGTTGATGCTGATTCATTGGTGAGGGATTGGTTTGTGTCCCACGGCTTTAAATTACGATGAGCTTTACCGACTCGATAAACCCAATTGTAACGGCAAGGCACTCTGATGGATATGGCGGGAGATAAAAACATACGCTTCTCTGAATCGAGATGCTTACACTGTATTTGTTTGTCTGTTGCTTTTTTAAAAATCCCTGAGCTTTGATGCCTTTTGTTGGTACGTTCTCTTTGAGTTCAGTGAGCTTGCAGGCTGCATAGTGCTTCACTAGGGCATTATGATCAACCCCTTCTTTGGGAGGAAATAGTCATGTTTTATTACTTACCCTAATGGTTGTAGGAGTAACTGTTTTATATGCTATTTATCAGCATCGACTTACAAGTTGCCTGTAGGCATTTGCTGCATGTTTTGGTGACACAATCTGTACTGTCAGTGAAATTTAAGATCTCTTCTGATAACAAAGTTCTCAGCTTACATCTGGTATTTGTTGATGTTTTATTTATTGGTGAACTTTTTGTAGCAGTAGATCTATGGACACCCTGAAATGCCTTAAAAACCAGTCTTGGAAAGAAGAAAAGCTGTGGATGCCAAGTTGAAAGTTCATGTTACCTGCAAAGTATCTGTTTCATTCGAGGATAAGCCTAACTCTATTGAGGTAGACAAAGATTTGAAGAACTGGAGGGAGTCTTCTCGCCCCCAAGTTGAGAAAACAGAAACGAAGAAGTAAAGTGACTTCTTCTTTACCGGGTCCCCTCACTTTTAGGCTTGTGTCCTTCCCACCACTTCACCAATTCTTTTATTCCAGAAATAAGAACAAATATTTTACGTCGGATCACTTCCTAATGAGCACATCTATTCCTGAGATGGGCAAACTTTGTGATTCTATCAGAGCAAGAAATCTTATTTGTAAAGAAGCTGCCTAATTACCCATGACATTTTAAATGTCTGCATTGTCCTTGAGCTAAGAGTGTGAAAATCAGAAGACCCAGGGGTGTATACATACATCCTGAGAGATTTTGTTTAGTTCCACATACTCTGAGAGTAAAGAAAAATCAAATGAGTCTTAGCTGTTCAACAACAATAGCATTCCAAGCATGAAAGTAATTAAAAAAACCTGTTAACTGCAATATCACTAATTTTGTATCCCAGAAACTAAGGCAAAGTTACAAGTGTAGCGATGATGAAAATATGATAGACATGTTTTGTCTAAGAAAAATGAATATTCACCTTAGTGATGGAAAGCATACATTTACTTTGCATAGACATCAGTGCCAATGACGGTCATTTCAGGAACTCAGGTTTTCTTTCTTCAGTTGAAATTCTAAGTAACCCAGGTTGGTAAGTAGGCCATGATGTCAAAAGATTGGAAACTGTTGATTTTATCCAGGGTTGGAACTAAGTTGTTATGCTGGAATGTTTTACTGGGTAAAGAGACAGGAGAAGGAAGAACTTGTCTGTGATTTGAGAACTGCAGGATGGCACTGGTGTCTGAACCCATTTTGCAGACGTGCTGCCCGGTGCAAAGCTTCCTTCGTTAAGGCTTTTGTTGGTTAGTTTCTTGGTAATTTTGTTGGTTTTCTATCCTTACTAGAGGAACGTGACTCTTAGGATTCATACCTGGTTGCAACTGTCTGGATGCCCTGTTGATTCGGGGCATTGGAAAGAATTAAAACTCCTTTTTATCACAATCTCTCCCTTGGAAGTATTCAGTTCACTTTGCTAGCTACGGTGAGTCAATGCCCTGTCTCGTGTCCCAGGTGCCCCATAGTCCAGCATGGTCTTTTAATACCTGAATTATTTTTGCCTCTGTAGTAATGTGGTAAGACAGGATCATAATCCACTTGTAAAAATATAGCAAAATTCTCAAGTTTCTTGTAGGAGCTGCAAATGGTTGGTTGTGCACACTGAGTAGGTACCAAGGACAATAGATGCATCTTTTCTCTCGAATCGTGGGACTCTGGGCTCTGAGAGTTTGCCGTGAAGGGGTGGGACTGAACCGTCTCCATGGTTACTTTCCGCTCTCAGAGTCTATCATTTATAATTATAATGCATGTTGCATCTGTGTATTTCAGTCATTCTGAAAAGAAAGGTTTTTGTCTTGGGAAGGTTTTGTCTTGGAATGGCACGTACGTTTTTGTTGAATGGATGCTTTCTGCCTGATGTCTGGCAAGGTCTTGTCTTGCTTTCTTCTGTGTTGACATTCCTGGTTTCTGCTCCAGGCCTGAATACACCACCCAGCTGATGGTGCATATCTGATGGGAACACGGACTGAGGAGTTAAATAAACCTGTGTTCAAGTCCCGGTTCCAAATCCCAGTTGAGCTCGCTTCCTCACGTGTGAAGTGGACACATGACTGACCTGGCGGATTGAGACGTGATATTTAAGGAGATGTTGAAGCTGCTAGCACAGGGCCTGGTGCCTGTCCATCTGGGTCGGTTCCCTACATCCCTCCCTTTCCAAGTAAAGGTTTTCACATGCAGAAAAGTTAGAAGTTCCCTTCCCTTAGAAGTTGTTCTAAGGGAAAAACTGTTTCCTTTACACTCATAACACACTTCTGACACCAAATGTGTGTCTCCTGTTCTCTGCAGACACCAGCAGGGTGGCCAGTGATTCAATTCAATCCTGGCACTCACTATCTGGAGTTAGTGTCAGAACTCACAGGTTAAGGGGCTCCCTCCCACAGACTGCCCCCACCCCCACCTTCAGATGCCACTTAGAAGTCCCAGGTTGTCACCTGTATTCCTATCTGAGTTGGCCATACATCAGGGTTCTCAAAACCGCCTCCTCAGGTCTGATAACTTGCTAGAACAGCTCGCAGAACTCAGGAAGTCGATTTGTTTATGTTTGCCAGTTTACTGTGAGGGACACAACTTGGGAAAAGGAGAGGCAGGAGATGCACCGGGCAAGGTGTGGGGAGGGAGCGTGGGGCTTCCGTGCCCTCTCTGGGCGCCACCCTCCTGGCACCTTGATGTGTTCACCCATCCAGGAGCTCCCTAAACCCGTCTTTTAGGGTTTATACAGAGACTTCATTAGGTAGGCATGATTAATTAAATCATTAGCCTCTTCCCTCCCCAGGGTCTGGGGGTGGGGCTGAAAGTTGCAATCCTCTAATCGCTTGGTCGGTTGCCCTGGCAGCCAGCCCCCACCTGCAATTCTCACCTCATTGGCATGAACTCTGGTGGGGTTGGAAGGGGCTTCTTATGAATAACAAAAGGTGCATCTCTCAGCCCTGTCACTCAGAAATTCCAAGAGCTCCATGCCAGGAACCAGGGACAGAGACCAAATGTGTATTTCTTTTTATGTCGCAGTCATATATATTTAACGTATTTGTTTGTTTAGAATCAGACGCTGTTGGAAGTGTGTTTTAGTTTCCTTCAGTTGAATGCATTGAAGAGATGGCCAGGAAACCAGGTGTTTTCAGGAGGCAGGGATTAAGAGCTGTATTAAAATGCTCTACCTGCTTCTTCACTGCTTTCAAATAATGCTGAATTTTTGAAACCTACCACATCCCTTCTCTTACCTGACTTGTTGGACTTAACCTCTTGCCTATGACCTGGACTTCGATGACTGTCGATTCCCATCTTCCTCTCTGGGCTTCCCTATCCAGTCCTCAGTTAACCCAGCAAATGCTTACTGAACACCAGGCACTGTTGCTGGGCACTGGGCCTGGGTGAGGACAGGGTGGATGTGTCTACGCTCCACTGAACTTGCATGCAGGTGGGAGGAGGGGGGCAGAACATTATCAGTGAACACATATATATTATTAATAATTTCAAATAGTGCTAAATATTACAAAGTAAACTGAAAGCAGGGGACAGTCTGAGCAGGGAGCAGGAGGGGATGCTATTATACAAAGGCCAGTCAGGGAGGCCTCTCTGTAGCGCTAGTGTTTGAGCAGAAACCTGAATAAAAGCAGAAAGTGGATCAAGCAGGTATCTGTGGGAAGAACGTTCCAGGCAGCTGGATATAAGTGCAAAGACCTTGGGGGATGTGACACTCTTGATGTGTTCACAAGGTGGCACGCAGCACGGCCGGGGAGGCGTGAGCGATGGGGGGAGAGACTGCGGCTGGAGACCAATCAGGGACAGACGCTGGAGCCTTTGTCCCCAAGGCCACATCAGAAGAATGAGGACAAATGGTTTGAGAACGAAAGAGACTTATTAATTTGCCTTCAAATGAGGAAAATGTCAGACTCCCGTCTTAAAGTACCAATTCCTAATCATAAGCAGAAATATGGAGTTTTTGGAGGGAGGGTTTTCAGTTTTAGGCTATTGTTGTTTAACTACAGTGGATGATTTTGATCGTCCCACCCCACCAAAGACAATCCCGTGACCTCCGCCCAGGGCCTCTGCCCGGACAGTTCCATCTCCTGTAACTCAAAAAACAAAGGCCACTCTCCTGCCCCTCCTGACTGAGGGCTTGAGACCAGGATGCAGGTTTTAATTTTCCAAAAGGAGTAGAAAGTTTTAAAAAAGACAAAAAACATTTTTGCCATTTTTTTCAGGCCATTTTCTCTGTTCCATATTGTCCACTGTCAGTTTTACCCTTCCATGTCCATGGGAGGAGGGCGACTACCCTTACACTGGGGCCAAGGTCACGGCTGTGGGATGTGTCCTAGATGTGATGGACAGCTGCAGGGAACCTGGAAGCTGAGGGTGATGTGGCTGTGTTGTCGTTTAAGACAATGACTCAGGTCGCTCAGTGGGGCGTAGACGGGGCAGAGGGGAGCCCAGAGAGAGGGAGAGTGGGGTGCAGATGGGCTTCACCAGTGAGGACTGGATGAATGAGCTGGGCAGCAATGGAAGTGAGGGGTGGCTGGAATCCGGACAGAGGAGGAAGGTGGAGCTGGTGGGACTGCGTGGTGTCGGGCAGGGCGGTCTCCCACGAGCGTGAGTGCCCCGGAGGCCTCGCTTCTGCCCTGTGGGTTGTGCCCCTGCCTCCACGCCCTGGTGCCTTGGCCTGACTCTGTGACGGGTGTGTGTTTTGGGTGAGGGGCGAGTGGGGTGATTAGTGGAAGAAAATATTTTCTCAAAATGTAGACATCTGGGTGAAATGCAGGGTTGGCTGGGGAGAGGAGATGCCATTCTCTTGGCAGGTGACCCCCATCTACAGCTCTTTTCCTAGCTCAGACCCCCCAAGTCTTTGAGGCTGGGAGTGGACAGGGAGGTGGCCCCCCCGATTTATCCTCCAGGCTGCGGCAGCTAAGTCAGATTTTGTGACTTAATCGCATAAGTGGCATCTCCTCAATGTCACCGTGTTCTATTAGTTAGAAGCAAGGTACTCAGGAGAAGCGAATATAGCTGGCTGTGAATACCAGGAGGTGAGGCTATTTGGGGGCTGCTGTCAGCTGTCAGCCACAGCTGTATGTCATGGATTTGTTCACAGAATATTAAGGCAAAAATGACCTTAGTGATCACCCTGGACCCTGCTCATTTTTCACAGATGAGGAACCTGAAACCTAAAGAGGTGGTGTGACTTACCCAAAGCCAGAGCTGGGACTTTTGACTTTCTACCCAGCAAAAGCTGTGGCTTCTAAGTTTGCAGTTTCAACCTCAAGGAGCTCTGTTCATCTGCATACTTTAAATGCACTGCCGCTGTGTGGGAACCCCGGGCCTAAATCTAAATGGGGTATCAACGTTCCATCTTGGGCTTTGTTTGAGACCCAAGATGCTGAGGCTCTGCCTACGCCTGTCCAGCTGAAATCCTGTGCTGTCTGTGGTTTCCCCCCTTTTGGTCAACGTATCTTTGAAGCAGGTAGTATCGTTTAGAGCAAGTCTTTACAACAACAGCCAGCCGTCTCAGCTGTCTCCAGCGTTTCCTTCACAGCCGCTCCGATGCTGCAGACCGCCCTGTTGGGGACCCGCATTTTAGACTTCAGCTTATCCTGCATCTTAACTTTTTGTCTGCTTTTGGCTGTCCCTTGGCACTCCTTGGCCTGCCCGGTCCTGGCCATGGCATATCAGTTTGGGCTCCTGCACACTGGGAGGCAGGAGCTGAGAGAGACAGTTATGCCCAGGACCAGCTCTGTGAGAGCCAGCAGACAGACCTGTCATGTGTCACCTGTACTTACGGCCTCCGTTTGCCAGGGGCCCAGTGTGATGATAAGTCAGGAAGGGGAAGGTTCACACAGTGGCTGGGATGCCACCTGGGACCTTCCGTCAGAGCCAGGGCAGGATGCTATAGCGAGGAAGTCACCCAGGGCTTGGGAGGCCGTCGTGGCCACAGTCAAGGGCAGACCAAGGGCCTGGGAGCTTGCAGCAGTGGTGGTCAAGGTGAAAATGGTTTAAAATATAGACGTCCAGATCGAGTAGACTAGCAGGCTCGTCTGTGGGTAGGCTATTTGTGCCCAGATTTTTTTCTTTTTTTCTTTTTCCCTTGCTCTTCTCTGGAAGCCCAGGCCTAGATATAGAGGTGCATGTTCTTTGTGCTAGCTGGAGAGGACAGTGTGGTTCAGAGAGGCAGGCTGACCTGGCACTGTTGCTGGTGGTGGTGTTTGTGTTGCTGTCGGCAGTGTTGGCGGTGTTGTTGTCTGTGGTGGTGCCGGTGGGGATACTGGTGGTGTTTGTGTATTGTTGGTGATGGTGTTTCAGGTCCCTCACTGCTTCCTCACATAGCTGGCCTCTGAAATAATTCCCATCCTACCCTCTAAGTCCCCCATTAGATATTTATAGACTCTAACCCTCTTTCAAAGAAGCAGAAGGAATCAGTTTTCTGTCCCTGGGAACAGTAAACCTTGATAACTGCTTTCCCTGGAGATGGGGAAACTTGCCTGCTATGTTAAATTCAGTGAAAATAGCAGAAAATCCTTCTCTTTCCAGACTGGGATTAAATGACTTTGTTTACATTGGCTTCCAGGGTTATTATTATTATTTTTTTAAATACTTCGCTGGCCAATTCTTCCAGAAACTGGCAAGGCGTTTTGAAAGATGAAGCCGTATTTAAAGCAACCCTGAGGATCCCTTAGATCTGTCTGATGCTGTAAACGCAGTGTGTCCATCGTCCCGTTTGTTTTCACCTGATGCACGAGAGAACTTTGGCAGGCAGGTGGAGCAGGCAGGACCTGAGTCCGATGGATGTGGGGGGACCTAGATTCAGACAAGTGAGTGGCTGTGTCGAAGGACACACAGCCGTAGGCGTCTACCTGATAACCGTGTGTGCCCAGGATTCATACCTGGGTCTTTCCACTCCAAATCCAGTGCTTAGACTGAACAGAAAACAGCCCGATTCTATCACCTACTTGTGAAAGAAAGAAGGGAAATAAGGCTGAACAAAGGGAAAGAGAGTAAGTGATGTTGAATAAAACATGAGAATGAATAATTTGCATGCGTAGCCTTATGATCTTTATTGCAGGGCTGAGACCCGGTTCCTGACTGTTCTTTCCTCATGCCTGGTGCTTTGGGAAGCGCTCCCAACACCTACCACGAGACCCTCCATCTCCAGGCCGGAGGGCTGCCCTTCCCTCCTGCAGGGGCTGTGCCGATCCCGTCTCCGGAGGTGGCGGTGCCCTTAGTGCCTGCGTATCCCCTGGTGGATGACTGACAACTGAGGGACAGCTGGCTGCAAGGGGCAGTTGATCAGCATGCACCATGGTTGGGGCCTGGCAGCCATTAGAATTCGTTATAAATCACTTGGAGTCCCAGGAATCTCATTTAGTTCTCACTCAGCAGCTGGAAGATGCTACCAGCCGTGGAGCTGGGGTTTCCCCCAAAGACTTTGCCTAAGCACGGCGGGCAGAGAGGTCAAACGATCTGATGATGAGTGGGTGCGGTAAGGCAGAGAAGCCTGTTTCTACCTCAGAATCGATGCTCTGGAGATGACACTGGGGGGACCAATTAGGGCTGTGGACACAGTTTGACCCTTAGTGCCTCTGGGGGGGCTCGAAGAGCACGCCAGGGTGTGTTTGTGGGTCACTGGGAAGAGGGTCGGGACCAGAGAGGGGGAAGAAATAGCGAAAGGAGAGGAAAGGAGAAGAGGCATGCGTGGTCCTTTGTGACCGTCACAGTCTGACCCTGCATGGCCTTTTTGGCTTCAGCTACTGTGACACCTTTTACCGAATCCTAGAGGATGGCCTGAATGGACCGTTCCCTTCATCCTCTGGACCTTTGAGCCCCGTGTTCCTACGGGAACCTGTCATCTCCCAAGGCTCAGCATTAACGCAGGGACCGAGCGCTTCCATGCGGTTATCCCCTCGCCGTTCTCACAGGAGCTCTGCAAGGTGGATATTATTTTTTATCATTTTATGCTGAGGACGAAATCGAAGCTCAAAGGCAGGAGTTATGTGACTTGCTCAAAGGCAAAGGTCTGGTGGCGAGTGGAACCCACCAGAGCTGCACGCTTAGTTCTTTTGCCCCCGATCGTGGCTCTTTCCACCTCATACCACGTCTGCACCTTACCGGTGGGGCACTGTGGCATCGGACTCGGACACAGGGGCAGGGTGAGCCAGCTCTGACTTGCAGCTCTTGGTCTGACTTGCAGCTCTTGGTCTTTCTTCACGTAGTGCTTTTCCTGCCGTGTGTTTACCTCTTTCCTGAGAGAGAGGCTTTCCCCATAACCTCACATTCTCATCCTCTTCTCGTCCCTGTTCTAGGACAGGCGCTGCAAGCGTTTTTCTATAAAGGGCCAGATGGGAAATATTTTAGGCTTTGCAAGCCATATGGTCCCTGTCACGACTACTCAACCCTGCCATTGTAGAGTGAAGGCAGCCATAGACAATATATAAATGAATGAGTGTGGCTGTGTTCCAATAAAACTTTATTTAATGACACTCATATCTGAATCTCATAGAATTTGCATGTGTCATGACATACTTCTCTCCTAATTGTTTTTCAATCATTAAAAAAAACATGTAAAACCACTCTTAACTCACGGGCCATGCCAAAACAGGATTTGGCTAGGAGGCCATAGTTTTGCCAACCCCTGTTCTAGAACTAATTGGATTGTAACATTATATAATTTACCTTCGGGTAAAATTGTCACTGTGTTAGTTCTTCTGGAAGGACATACAATTTAAACCTTTAACTGCAGGTGAAAAGCTCTGTCACCTCCTAAAGGGATTTTGGGCAGCGGTGGCTGTGATGGGTGGGTCAGGAGGGGTCACACCAGGCGCGCAGCTGCCTCTGCCCGACACGAGGTCAGTCCTGCCGTGCTATTATCGTCTCTTCAGTGAAAATGTTAGATTTAAATCCTATGTGTCATTTGTCTTTGAGGTTTGTATGGAGAAAAAGGTCTTGCTTTGGTTTTTTTTAAAAAAAATACAAGGCTTAGATCTTTTTGTGTGAGCTGTCATCGGCCGTTCTGATTGTTGATCTTGTAAATTCATGCTTTTTAGTGCTGGCAGAGGGATTGCTTTTGTTTTGAACAATTTCATGAAGCGTTTCTTCAATTGGGGCTTACATTGAGTTTCAACTTTAGCTATACTTTTCATCTCAACTAGATTTTAAAGACACAGCTACCTGCCATTCGACTACAGAGGACGGCTTTAGAATCCTTCCCCAGTGTGAGAGCTTCAGCAAAGGGTACGACCAAGGGTACGACCAGCCACTGGCTATTGGCCGTGACGACTGCGTGGTTGGGGTCCCCTTCCACGTTTGGTCCCCAGGTGATTCACAGTGACCGGGTATTGCCTGAAACTTGGCTGGTGATCTGTGGAGTGTCTTGATGAGTTTGCTCTTTACCCACTCTTGGGTGCATTCTAGCGTAAAAGCTTTCATAAAATGTTATGCCTAGCTGTGGAATTTGGAAAGCAGCATAGGAAAGGATATGGAGACTTAAAAAGGAACTTGATTTTCACTAGTACCCGACTATCTTCCACCCTCAAACCCCTGCGCCGTGTCACATGTCACATGTTACATGTCAGGAACCTCACTAGGAATGCAGTGGCTAGGATGCTGTGTGGCTGCTTGACTTACACAGTCAGCCTTCCAAAAAAACCATTCCACAGCCCGAAGGAACATTCATTTAATATATTTCTCTACAAACTAGGGCCTGCCAACCTGAGAAATAAAAATAGATTATCCATTGTTATAACAAGGTACGACTTCTTCGGCTGCATTCCTTCCCCAAATGTTTTGATCATACCAAGTGTTACTAGCAAGCAGTAGTGGCTTGCTGTTATTGTTTGTAAGTTAAGTTTAGAAGGTCTTTCCACTGTATTAAATAAACATCTTGCTACCTGCCTGCATGGACTTACACTCTGGCTATTTCTCCATGCAGAGGTGGTTCTCTGCTAGTTCTGCTAGTACTAAAGAAACAGAACTATCAATTATCCAATCGTTTGACATGATTACACGTGTAGAACACGAACTCATGGAATTTAATTTAAATAAACAGGTTACTACTCCGGAACTTTGGTATTTACTTTCTGGGGAGGAAAACCTTTTCCATTTGCTTTACAAGCTTTGAGTATTTGTAAGTTCGCATTTCAGAAACTTAGGGAATATTTATATGTTTAGGATTCCTCACAAGATTTAAAAAAAAAAAATACTTTTTTTTCAAATAGTTGAAGACCCACAAGGAGTTGCAAAAATAGTGCAGAGTTCCAATGTGCCTTTCCATTAGCTTCCCTCAATGATAATGTCTTATATAATCACAGTACATTGTCAAAGGCAGGACATTCACATTGGTATAATACTCTTAACTCAAATACAGACCTTATGTGGATTTCACCAGTTATTGCATGCACTTTTTTGTGTGTGTATAGTTCTATGAAATCATATCTCATTGCATAACCACAAATCTACAGAACTGTTCATCACTCCAAAGACACTTCCTCATGTCACCCTTCAACAGTCAGGTTCCTCTCATAAGGGTTGTGGTCAGACTGGTTAGGATGTGAAAATAGCAATAACAACGGAAGTAGAGTTTGAGAAAGTTGTACATTTCCAGTGAATGAGATAAAAAGAACAGAGAACCACATTGAGGTGGTGGGCACTTTCGAATTTCCATCCACAATTCATTTCAAGTTAATTGTTGGTGTTATATGTGGGCTAAGGGTTGAGGTTTGTTTTGTCCCATTTGGAAATCAAGTTGTTTCAGCACCATTTGTTGGAAAGACTATCCTTCCCTGATTGGCTTATCTCAACACCTGTGTCAAAGTTAAATTCTGAGATCTCTGTTCTGTTCCACTCATTTATTGATGGGACTTTCCTTATGCTAACACCACACTGTCTTGATTACTGTGACCTTATAGTAAGTCTTGAAATCAGGTAATATAAGACCTCCAATTTACATTTCAAAATTGTTTTTGCTATTTTAGGTGTTCAATTTTTCTTATGAAATTTAGAACCAACTCATCAATATCTACAAAAAAACTTTTTGTGGTTTTCATCAACATTGTGTTGAAGTACAGATTGATTTGGGGAGAATTGATATCTTATAGATATGGAGTCTTCCAATCCATGAACATGGTCTATCTTTCCATTTATTTAGATCTTCTTTAGTTTCTCCCAACAATGTTTTATAGTTTTTAGGGTATGATTCTTACACATATTTTGTTAACCTCCCTAAGTATTTCATTTTATATTATGGTATTGTAAATAGTACTGCTTTTAAAAAGAAATTCAAGTTTAATTTATTTGTTGCTATTATGTAGACATATAGTTTGTTTTTGTATATAGGCCTGGTATTCTGTGATCTTGATGAATTTACTTATTAGTACAAATAGCTTTTATCCTTAGGATTTTTTATTAAATAATCATGCTGTCTGCATATAGAGTTTTTCTTCTTTCTTTTTTTGACTTTTATTTCTTTTTCTTGCCTTTATGAACTGACTAGGACCTCCATACAATATCAAATAGAAGTAGAGTGTACATACTTGCTTCATTTCTAATTTAAGGCTGAAAACATTCAGTCTGTTATCATTAAATGATGCTAGCTATAGGTTTTTTGTAGATATACCTTATGAAGTTTGCTTCCTAGTTTACTAAGAATTTTTTTTAAAAAAATTATGAGTAGGTGCTGAATTATATCAAATGCTTTTGTTAGCATCTGTTGAGATGATGTTTTTTTATCTGTTAATATGGCAAATTGCATTTATTGAGTTTTTTCAATGTTAAAACGACTTTGAATTCCTTGGATGAATCCCACTTGTCCATGATTATTATACTTTTCATACATTTCTGAATTCAATCTTATAAAAGGGTGTTTGTGTCTGTGTTCATGAAGGAGATTTGTCTATAGTTTTATTGTGTCTTTGCTTCTGACGTCAGGGTAATGTGGATCTTTATAAAATGAGCTGGGAAAAGATCCCAACTGCTCTATTTTTCAAAGGAGTTTCTGTAGGATTGGTATTATCACTTCCTTGAATGTATTTAGAATTTCCCAGTGAAAATACATGAGCCTGAAGTTTTCTATTTCAGATTTTCTATTTCTTGTGCCAGTTTTGGTAATTTGTGTCTTTTGAGGTGCGTCCCTTATTAATTTGTCGCCTCTCAGCTCCAAATATACCTTTCTGTATAAGCTCTGTGATAAACACAGGAATTTCTTTGGCATTTTTCGTTTAATGTGAGCACAATGATAAGCATTCTCAGTAGAGGACGCTGGGGGGACATTGCTGGAGGAAGTCTGTCCTGCCGTTCCTGGTGTGGGCCTGAGGACCTTGGGTGCAGCCTGCCCCAGCCATGGGCCCAAAACATAGTCACTCTGCGACCTTACAGCCTGGTGGTAACTTTTCTGCAACCCTCTCCAGGGAACCAGATCCCCTGAGCTACCCCTGCCTGTGGCTGTGCCCAGCACCTCTGCAGATGCTCTGAAGGCCTCCTGTCCTCGTCAGTGCCTGGAACCCCACAACTCCTGGTTCCTGGCCACCTGCATTCTAGAAGGCGACCAAAACTCACCCAGCGGCTCCAGCTTGGCCAAACCAGCGAACTTCTCTGCCTTTCAACGGCTCCACCACACTTTCTCCCACAGCCTGAATCCTCCCAGGTCCATCTTCCTTGCGTACTCCCCCTCTGCCCTTTCATCCTAGTTTGTGCTGTTTATGTTAGACTTCCTCTGGTAACCTACTGTGTGGTTTCCATCTCCTGGTGGGAACCAGAGTGCTACACAATTATTCCTTGTAAACACTATTTGAGCTGAGACTTTTGTGACCTGTGGTTTTGGTCCTCATTTTCAAGAAGGGTAGGAGACATTACTGTGTATTCAACCGGTGTTTTTTCTCCTTCCTTCACCCCCCTCCCTTTATGTGTTTTCACCTGGGACGTACCTAAAATGAGGGAGAAGAAAACCAGAGTGTGGTGAGTGGTATTTCTGCAGGAAATAAAGCTCAGCAATCAATAAACCAGGAAAACAGATTCCAGCATCACTGAGATGATTGGCTCCAGCTTTAGTCTTCCAGTGTTTCATGGTGTTCAGCTCTGCTTAGAATTTCTTAAGCTACTGTGAGCACAGAATAGGATCCCGCTCTTTTGCCACTGAGGATAGAGGTACTGTGACCTTAAGCTGCTTAAGGATGAAGCATCCAGGCTGGTAAATAACCTAGCTTATCATCAGCAGCAATTTTAATTTTTAGATTTTATTTTTATTCCCATAGAAAAGGGAGAAAAATTCTATTTCTTTACAGGTATCACTATGGATAGAAATAACCCAACCACCTTTTTACACCCACCTAGTCAAAGAAAAAAGCCCCCAAACTCAACGAACCAACCCAGCCACCAAACAAAACTCTGCTGAAATACAGAATATTCTTCCCATTGCACTTTAGGCCTTTGGCATGAATTTGAATTTAGCCTCCCTGGGAATTTTGGAAAAACATTTTTTTTCATTGTTTTTGTAAGCCCTATGAGGCAGAGAGATAACTTCCCCAAACAAAACAGCAGGAAAAGCAACTAACAATCCCCTGGATAATGCAAATGAATAAAAATTGCCAGAATTATTGCAAAAGTGCTAAAAGCCCTACTTTGATATTTTATACACTATTCCTAGACTTTAGTGGTTCAGAAATGCCTGTTTTAGCAATGCCAGCACACTAGGGAACAAAGTTTGTGGAGAAAATAAATTACAGAGAGAGAGTCTCCAACTTAGAAATGGGTCATGTTCCAGGGGTTGATTTGTAAACCAGTTAGGCTGGAAATGTATTTTTTCCCATGGAAATCAGCTCTGTAAAAGATGGTTTGATTTTTCTGGCTTATGTTATTAGTTTTCCTTTGCAAAAAAATTACATTATTTTTGTTTCACTAGAACACATGAGTGTATCGATTTCCTATTGCTTTGTAATCAATTATTCCAAAATTCAGGTTAAGACAACAAATCATTTGTTGTCCTATAGTTTTCTTGGGTCAGGAATCTGGGCATGGCTTAGCTGGGTGCCCCTGGATCGGGGTCCCTCAGGAGGCTGCAACCTATGTGTCAGCTGAGCTACATCTTCCGAGGCTCACTCATTTGGCTGTTGCCAGGCCTCCACGTCTTGCTACATGGGCCGCTTCACAGGGCAGCCAGTTCCTCTGCAGTGAGCTATCCAAGAGAGAACAGAGGACCCCCAAGATGGAAGTCACAGCCTCTAATCTACTCTCAGGATTGACCTCCTGTCACTGTTGTGTTCCGTTCAATGGAAGTGAATTACTAAGTCCAGCCCCCACTCAAGGGAAGAGGCGTTAAGCTCTTCCTCTTGATAGAAAAGTGGCAGGGAATTTGTGGCTGTGTATTTAGAACTGGGGGAGGGTCTGCCCTCAAGCTCCCTGAGCCTGGCCAATGATGATGTTGACAGCAGAGCCTCCCCCACTGAGCCTTCAGATGAGACTGCAGCCCGGCTAACACCTTGGTTGCAGCTTTGTGGGAGACCCTGAGCCAGAACCACTCAGCTCCATCTTCTAATATGGAATTAGACCACTGAACTTAGAATTTACCTTGCAATGAAGCTGTGGTTATTGTGCAGTGAGGGATTTCCTCTTCTTCCTGGGAGGAAAATTCTTTTCACGGTGATGAATAGTACAATGTGGAGGTTTCTGTGTATAGGCAGGTTAGTAGCTGGGCCACTTGGAAAAGTAGTCAAATGTTCTTCCCCATCCCCCCAGCTTGCAACCAGTTTGACCAGTATGAAAGAGTATATTCTTGATGTTATAGGATAGAAATCAGAATATGTTTTCTCAATTGAAACAGTATTCCCTAAACAGTGGCCAAGATCCTGGGAAGGAGCTATATTTGAGTCTCATCGTGGGTTGAGTAGGCCCTTGTGAGCCAGCTCACCACTGCTTATAACAGCATGCTCATGGGAAAGTGAATTCTATGTCATTCTGTATCTCAGACGTACGTCTTATAGACATGCTTTAAAAATGTGAGTCATTTTTAAGTTGGGGACTTGCTTATGTTACCTTAGGTCCTCCCCAGAAACCTTCTCAATAATAGTTTGCATTTTGAGCTATCAGCCTTTTGAGAAGAGAAAGTGACAGAAAATAGAGATTCATTTACTCTTAGCACGAAGAGCCTGGCAGACCTATCAAGACATAATTGTACTCAAAATCAGATTTTCTGCAGGGCCTGTACTGAAGGCCCTTGATGGTTGAGATATGTTGAGTCACAGCCATCATCTTCATTTCTAGAATCCTATGGTCCTAATCAGGAGCTTCCAGAAACACTTGTTCAGATTTAGTACATGAGAAACCTCTGTGGCTTGTCTTAGGCCCCCTTGAGCCCATATGCTATGGAGGCCTGACTGCCTTCCTGCTGAGATAGACGCCATCCTGGCCCGGGGTGGGTTCAGCACAAGGCTGCCTGCCTCTGCTGTCCCGCGAGTGACATTTTCAGACATGCCTCTCATCTTACTCAGCTGTGCTCCCGTCAGTCGTTAGATAGCGGGAGCACCTGTCGTTTGGGAAGCACCTGTTGTTTGGATACCCACGTGTTTGCTCGAGCTTGTATTCAGGGAAGACGTTATAACCAGGCATGCCTGGCACCGCCATCTCTCACCTTTGTCCCTTCGTGAAGTCGGGCACCCAGAAGCATGTTTGAAGAGCCACCCCCATGTCTGCTGACTTCCCCGGGTGATGATGTTTTGTTTTGCATCCTCGTTTCATACAAAGACAAGTATAAAAAAACATTATAAAGTGCCTTTCTGTGTCATTTGCAGAAGCAGAGTTGAAGATTTTGTACATTATGTTTCTTAATAGGAATATGCACTGGGTTATCTTAACTTCCTTTAATTAGCTGAGGGACCAAGCCTGCTATCTCAGAGTGACAGGTCCTTAGAAGAAATTTTTAGAGCAGCCGATTTACATGTGCTCTATCTCTAGTAAGAGCTGAACTTAAAAAAAAAAAAAAATTGCACTGACTTTTATTGAAAATCAATTGAAGACTTCATAGTAAAAACTTGATTTTTTTTTTTTAGGGAAATATAAAATGTTTCAACTCCTTTTAGAATTAGAAGTGGTGAACATCTAAAATAGATTTTAAAATATCCTTAGCTTCTGTTATGGAGGAAAATTGCAAGGGAGAGAGAAACAGAAAGAGTGAGAGGCAAGAGGAACAGAAATAATTCAAATGGTACCACATTCCAGACAGGCAAAATGCGTGCTGATGTTCTGGTCTGAGTCTCTGTCTGTTTCCCTCCTCTAAAATAAAAAAAGGGCAAACCTAGAAACATCTCTTATTGTTGAGTAAATAATCTTTTAATTCTAAGATTTGGAAACGTGGGTCCTCTTAAAATCCTTTCCCCCATAAAAAGAGAACAATTAACACATTGCTCCGGGGATAACAGACCAATTTTGGAGAGGAAATGGAGTGATATCTCTATCTCCAGGCCTTGTAGGGTACTCTAAATTACTTGGAATTTTAAAGTGGGGTTGCAGTTTAGCTTCCCTGTGATACAAATGGGACCATCTCTGACATTTGCCTCAGGACCGGAGGCCCCTTGAGCACCAGGCTGATCAGAGCTCGCTGGCTGCTTGCCCGAGGCTGCCAGCCCTCCTGCGTCCTGGGAAGAGGCTCCCTGGCTTCCGAGTGTTTATCTGGGTAGCAAAGACTGGGGACACTGAAAATGTTTTTATAATTTCTATTTTAGAAATCATAATACATCACACGAACAAAGGTCAAAAAGTAACAAGAGTTATGTTTTTAAAAACAAATTATAGAATGTTACGTGCATTCTCTTGCACTTTAATTTTTTCTCCTCCCAATTAACAGTGTATCTTGTAGCTAGTTCCATATCTGTAACGATAGAGTTACCTCATTCTTTATAAGGGTGCAAACTATTCCGCAGCATAGATTATTTAATGCAAAAGGTTGGTGCCAGTCTTTTTACAGACAATCCTGTAATGCTAATCTTTGTGCGAGAGCATAACCTGTATTGTGGAAGCTAATCTTGATGAACCTCGTTAAGGTTCCAGGTTAATCTTCTATCTCTTCATCAATGTTTTATTCCCCTTAGACTCTTTTGTCATCTTCTTCTGAGCCCCAACAACAGACAATAGTTTAATAAATTGGAGGCCTGTTGTTTTTAATGGAGAGCAGCCAGTCTGAGCAAATTCGACACCTACAGTGATTCCTCTTTCTTCTTAAAGTCACCTAATTTAGCTCTCTCTTCATTTCTAATGTCAAAAGAGAACCAAGACAAGTTTGCCTTAAGGTTTCTAACAAGAAACGTTTCATTTTTGATTAGAAGCACCCATCAAGAAATAAAGTCAGAATTCCTTTTCATGAAAAAACAGCAGCAAGAAAGCCAATGGGTCTGGCTGTACCCCACAGCAGGCCGACTTGGTAGCGCTGATGGGACGTTCAGGGGCAGAGGTTGGTGTCGGTCTGGGACAGGTTGCGAGGGGAGCAGGCTCGGGCGAGTGTTAGGCCGGGTCATTCATCACTGCCTGTGGGAGGAGGGAGCATGGAGGGAGGGGAGCCCCCGGACCACTCCTGCTCAGCTACTGGCTGACAGCTGACCTGACAGTGCCTCATGCAACCTCCAGGCAGATGATGTCCCATCAAGGGACAACATGCTACCTGCTTTGGGCTGCTAACGTGTTCGCAAGGAAAGAAGGAAAGTAGTACTGCAAGCCACGCCCCGGAGCTTCTCTAGAACCACATGCCGCCTCTCCTCCGTGGTGTCGTATGGACCTGCTTGTCCAAGCAGAGTCAGTGGTGCTCAGAGGCGCACAGTTAGGCTCCCGGGTGATAACGGGATGAGCAGGTGCTGGGTGGGCCTTGTGCCTTACTTGCACCCGTGGGCCTGGGTGGCAGAGCCAACGGAGAACAAGTGCTGGGGAGGGAGCAAGTGACTTTGCTTCCTCTACGGGTGGGGAAGCCAGGCCCCGACACCTCTTTGAAGGGCAACATTTTTTGGAAACAAGAATAAGGAGTATGATTTCTGTGTGATTCTTTATAGGTACGTTTAACATTCATCTTAAAAACCTAAGGTTTGTTTTAGAATCAGTAGGAAGCACGTGCCTTGGTGTAAAAGAAACCCATGTGGGTTCACAACCATCTATCTCGGTGCGCCTATAGCTCAGCATGTTATTCACGAGGACGTCACACGTATCAGGCTGAAATGCAGGCTTTCATCCTTAAAATAACCGCATTTTAATTGTCATTTCCATTCTCAAGATGATCTAATTTTGGTAGTCATTAGGAGTGGCTTGTGTGAAGGGGGGATTTCATAAAAGTCAGGTGGAAATTATCCATCAATTAATATTATCTGCTTATCACCGATGCCTCAGTGAGACACAGTTCTTAAAGTGGTAATTAATGACAGCGTTACAGACGTGAAGATGGGATTCTCCTAAAAATGGCATTAACGACGATGGAGTGTTTCTGTTGGGATAACGTCGCACGAATCGGGAACTCGGGAAGGTCCGATGATGGTGGGAGCTGCGGACGCGTTGGGGGCGGTGGGCAGTTCTGGTGGCACAGACGCCAGTGTCCATGTGTCTAAGGAGCGGGGCGGGCGCTGCAGGTTGGTGACGGGTAAGAGAGGGCAGGTTTTGCGTCTTCCTCTCTGTGTCGCCGACAGTACGCATAGTGCCTGGCACATGACCGTTTGCTAAGCGCAATGGGTTATAGCCAGAATGCGGATCCCTGGGCCTTGACTTCCTGGGGCAGAGACTCACTCTCCGGCCCCGGCCCCTTCACCGGCCCTTCCCTCACACACCCACCTGCCGGGTGATAAGCTCACTTGGGAGCCCGGACGGCGGTTTGAGTTCCTCTGCAAGTCCCCGCACAGCTCGAGCACGCGTTACTCGGGCAGTTTCTTAAGCAGCAAAAGCTGAGAGGGTTCAAGGTACGCACAGCCCTGGAAGGAACAGGCCCTCGGCTGAGCCTTTACGTGGCGAGGCAGGAAACTGCATGCTGGTTATTTTCATTTAGGAGAGGTGGGCTGCGTTCTCTTTTTCTTTCGACTCAGCTCGCGTATACTCCTGATAGGGGCTGGCTTGCTTCCTTTCCAAGTGTTGCTTTTTATAACAGTTTCTTTTTTCCTTCTACTTCCTAAAATTTACTAATTATTAAAGAAATACTTGCTTAAAGAAAATTTGGAGGCACCTAAAAGTGTAAAGAAGGAAGAAAAATCACCCATAAATCAGCATACAGAGGCAGCCATTATTACATTTGTACCCGTGTTTCCTTCTTGTCATTTTTCTGTGACTGTATTCTTTACTTAACTGAGTAGGACACTTTTTTGGTATCTTGCTGCCCGAGCCAGGTGACGGCTCCTTCACCGGCCAAGAGGCTTGTTGCTCCTGGGGCAGAGGGAGGGAGGAGCCTGGTGTTGGTGGACGCCATTAACTGGAGGACAGCTGGTGGTCAGAGCACAAGGAGAAAGTCCGGAATGATACCTGAGTTGTTTTCAGTGCTGCGATCTGACGCTGTTCTCATCTGATGTTCCCTGTTTATACCTAGCGTACCTTTTGTTTTCGGGCAGCCCCTACTTGCATACAGTCACTGGTCACCATGCATGGGGGGCAGTGAGGGCTGCCTGCCCCTGCGAGAGCTTTGCGAGTGAAGCTCACTTTGTACGTCCACAGCATTCGGGAACATTTGTCCCACTCCCACCATGGCCTTCGTGGAAGGTTCCCTGTCTAGTCTCTCCTTGTCATGGGTTCTAGCTGCCTGTTGTCACTTGCCTTATGGGTCTATAAGGAACACTGGGACTTCCTGGGACACAGGATGGGTGAGCGTCGGCCCCAGGGCTGAGCAGCCCCTCCCGGAATCCCACCCACCACCATGTCCATCCCCATCTGTCCCCTCCTGACGCACGGAACATGCTATGGAGACAAAACCCACTCTTGGTTAACTTTCGCTTTAAAACACTGTGGCCCCAAATTGCAGGGACTGTAAGGCATGAAAACAATGTAGAAGCACCGTGCCTCTGGGCGTGAGCGACTGCAGGCGTCATTTCCTCTCTCCCTCAGTGCCCCTGCCCCAGATCTGAGTGAGGGGCAATCAGATCATCCCTGGCGTGCTGTGGAGGGTGCCTTTGGCAGGACCGGGGCCCAGGGCGCTCGGTCAGTGTCCTCGACGGTCCTGCCACTGGACATGGAGAGGCGGGGCCAAAGCAGGGCTTGCGGGCCACATAGGAACACTACTTAGTTCCAGTCTGACTTGTACTGTGAGACACTGTGACTGTGTGACCTTGAGAAAGAGCCTCAAAGAAACAGATAATGGGAGCGACAGTGAGACCATAGTTTGTTTTGGGGTTGACAGACTTTTATGACCGTATTAGTGAGATTGATGTGCTTTGCTCCTGCCCCAGTGTGGCCCTCCTGTTTGCTGATTGGCTTAGTAACAGCTCGAATGATCAGGGGGTAATGTACGGTAAGTCGGTCCGACGGCTCAGTGGTGTGATGCCGTGGGTTGGGTCGTCATGGGATTAGTGACACAGCCGGGAGGGGCACACACTTCTTGCTGCCCAGCATCTCCGAGGGCTTAGTCTGATCCAAGGCTCTTCCAGTCCTGGGATGGTGCTGGTTGGATGGTCAGTGGCTGACCAGGACCCTCAAGACAGCGGCCGCTGTTTCTGGAATCTCCAATTAGGTGGCGTTTCCTTGGCTACCCAGTCAGGAGGAAACGGGACCTACACTCCTGAAAGCTGAGGGTCTGGGGACCCACCTTCCTGTCCCCCCACTTACCTGCCATTTACTGCTCCCCCACCCCCTTTGCCCGGCAGATATGAATTTTAGCTGTCCCCGTTTGAGCACAGGACAGGGAGCCCATCCCAGGCTAGTTCATGCCCGAATTCCCGTCATTGCAGGTTCACTGTGAGTGAGCAGTTCTACTGTACCCTTTTCAAGGAAGAAAACAGTCATAAAATTTGAAGTACATTAGACAGTCTCAAAACAAAATAAAAAGCAATATCAGGATCATCTTCTAAAGCTTTCGAGCATGTCCTCCAAATCCCCTTCAAAATCTCTACAAAAGTTGACTTTGACCCAGTCTAATTAACCTCTGTGCTCCTCAAGCACTAAGCTTTCAAGATAAATGAAAATCTATTTTTCGTCCTCATGTACCCTTGGCAGAGGACGAGTCAGCACCATCAGCAGAGGTTGTCCTCCTGGAGCATGTGGCTTTGGAACGTGCCCCCGTGGAGCAGAGAGAGGAGTAGGGACATGTGCCCAGCCAGCCAGATGGGAGGCATTCGCCCTGCTGTGGCTGGGCAGCACATGTCCCCGTCAGAGACCGTCCTGTCTCCACGGCACACTCTGCTGGTAATCAGGCGTTGGGACCCAATCACCAAATGGCTTTTCTGTTTACTTCTGCGATGAAACATGCTGCTAATTTTGAAACGAAAATTTATAAATGCTGTTTAAGTTCCCTGGTTAGTCTACTCGTCCCCCACATCTTATTTAAACTATATAGAGAGTTTAAAAGATCTCCGGTTCTTTGGTCCCCAAATACTTGCCTTAGCAGAGTTTCAATGGGAAAATGCCTTTAGAAACTCCGCCTTGGTTTCCAGGAATAGAAGTGTCATTGTTCGATTTTAAAGAGCGTACCATTCTCTCATTATGGAATGGAAAGTAGCTCTAAGATCCCCCCACCCCATATTCTTTTAAAGCTATTTATAGAGTTTGGAAGATTTTCAGAGGGGTTTTATTGCAATGTATTATGGAGAAATGAGAAAGAAAATGGCTTCTTCCTTTGGGCCGTCTTTCTATTTTATTCATTTAGACCAGGAATGGCAAGATGATTTAATCACACGGGCCACCTCTAAGCAGTAAGAGACTCACTCTGTATGGGGCTATGTTGAGAAAGGATTTTATCACCATTGGGGATCATGGAAGTGTGCTGTGGTTGATTAGTGATGTCTGCCCCGGGCACGGAAAGGGAGCATATGCAGATATGTGTCATGTATTTGCCATTCCTGACTCAAATCTTGTAAGCAATAAAGTTCGCATGTAGTTGATAATACTAGCCTAACACTTAACGTAGTATTTGCTATGTACTGGACACTCTTCTAAATGCTTTTCATATTTAGTTTATTCAGTTCCCCAAACAACACAGCAGGTAGGTTACCAAGGAGGAAACGGGGGTGTAAAGAGGTTAGGTGACCAAGCCAGGCTCGAAGACTGGGAAGGGGAGGGCTGAGACTCACAGGCGGGCTGTCTTGTCCGGATCCCATGTTCTTATCCGTGGCCACCGCACTATCTCTTGCTGCTAGTGATGTGTCTCTTGTCCATAGGACTCAGCTGTATTTCAGAAGAAAGTGCAAAATCAAGTTTACAGAACCTGTCATCCTTGGCCTCAGGCTCTGGAATAAAAGACAAGACAGAGGGCCCAGGGGAACCTCTTCCGGGAGCAGGGAGTAGCAGACGAACTTCGTGCATCCTCTGCAGTTCATGGGGTTTCTGTTCTTTCCCTCTGCCCCACACTGCCAGCGTCCGTCCGGGTGGGAGAGGGTAAACGGGAAAGGGAGGAGGGGTGGGCGTTGCCGGAGTGGAACAGAGGAGTTCCTGGTTGCCAGCTACCTGGCTGGGGACCTATTTCTCAGTGGCCATTTTCAATGATTACTTTTATATAAGGGACCCATGTACCTATAAAGGTATGTTACAGTCACGTGACGCACAACGTTTCAGTAGGCAAGGGACTGCGTATACATGGTGGTCCCGTAGGATTGTAAGGGAACTGAAAAATTCCTATTGCCTAATGACATTGTATCAAAATGTGTCCCCGTCAAGTGACACATAACAGTGAGTATATATATTTTTAATGTGTCTTTTATAATGGCTAAAGAGAGACTTCTTAGTGTATTTACTTCATTAACTTAACAAATACTTACTGAACAGCTGCTCTGCGTCAATACGCTGCTCTAGGATTGTGAAAACGGTGGGCCCGAAGAGATAAAACCCCTCCCGTCCCTGAGCTAGATACGGTCCTCGTCCAAATGGTGACATCAGTGTAAAGCCCAGCTCTGGGGAGTGCTTGGTCCCAAGAGATCAGGGAGGCTGCAGTAGAGAGATGAGGGACCCAGGTGACCGCACCATGCGGGTCCCTGAAGGCCGTGTAACGAGCGTTGACTTTGGCCTAAGAGTAACGGGAGATGCGGGAGGGTCCGGAAGTTTCCGTCACATGATTAGATTTTTTCCTGTTGAAAGATAATTGTGCTGCACAGGGCAGAAGGAGCTGGAGAAGGGACGCAGAAGAGCTAGAAGGTGGCTGTAGGAGTCCAGACAGAGAGGTCTTGGTGGTTGGCTCTGGGGCGGTTTGAATGGCGAAGGGAAGAAGAGGAGGGCTGGCGGAGAGGTGAGCAGGTGAAATCCACTAGGTTCGGGGTCAGAGTAGATGTGGCGAGGGAAGGAGAGAGAAGGGGTGAGGATGATGGAAAGTCGGAGGGTGGCGGACCTGCTTCCCAGGCAGGGGATGCCGGAAGAGAATCGAGACTGGGATGGACGTCTGTCTTGAGCGCTTTGAGGTGCCCCAGAGCAGATGTGAAATGGGGTGCACTTTGTATGGGGTGCGTAGTGTTTCAGCTGGGCCAGAGACAGCCTCCATGGGCAGTCCTGAAACCCACTACTGTGGAAAACATCTAAAAATCCGTAATTCTGTTGATTTTTTTTTTGAATTCAGACATATTTTCCTCCTAGACAATAAGAAAAGAATCTAAAAGTGAAAGGAAACTGATAAAAATAAACATCTTGCATAATCTCCCTGTTTTCATTTTTGTGTGTTTCTCTGCTAGTCCTTTCCCATAAGTATTCATATTTTAATTAGTTGTCATTGTAATCTGCATAGAAGCTGTAATAGGATTGTTTTCCCTTATCATTAAGCCACGTATTTCTCCACATTTTGGTGTATCTGTCAGTGATATATTTAAAATATATTGCATAATATTCCATTCATTCGACAAATCATAAATGGTAATTTTCTAAGCAGTTTCCCCACTTTTGGCTATTTAGTTGATTTTAATATTTCGTTATTACAAGTAATACTTTAATAAATATTACATGCATCACCTATTTTTCCTCTTGTGTTTTTCCTTAGGTTAAATTCTTATAAGTGGGACTAGCAGGTTACAGAGTTTGAATGGGTTTCCGACTCTTGATGTGGGTAAAGGCGTTTTCAAAGCCACTGGCGGGGACCCTGGGGTCCTGACCATAGAACGGAGCTTTGACCTCCACACGGAGGCCCATCACGTTTCTGTGAATTCACTAACCAGTGGTCCTGCCCATACTAGTGAGTGCTTGCCAAGGTCACCAGGGAGCTTCCATCACACGTCTGCTAGTTGTGCCAGTCTGACCCACCGCCTTGCACTGGGAACCCCAGGCTAGCTCCTTGCCTTCTCCCAGGTTTTCTGTCCCAGGGCTAATGCCACAGTTACTGTAGAATGAATAGGAGCCCCTGAATGGAGCTGATGGGATCCCCAAGGATCGTCTGAACTGGACTGAGCCCCGTGAACCGTCAGGGTCTGAAGGACTTGCAGTGGTGCTGCAGAAGCTGCCCGGGGTCCCCGTGGGTTTGGATGGGTGCTTGAGACCTTCCACGACCTGGTCCCAGTCTTCACCCGTCCTTCATTGCCGCTGCTTGTGAACATAGCACCTCCGCTACACCAGACTGGATTGTTCTCTGGCCCTCGCTCGAGCTGCTGCCCACCCTCGCCTTGCAAACCCCGCCTCTCCTTTATCACTGCCCGAGTGAGTGGCAGTTCCCTCGCCTTCCGCTCTGACTTCCCGACTTGCTCTCCCTCTGCGCCAGCTCCTGCAGTCCCCTCGGCCCACGTTCCAGGACTGGCACATAATCACGAGCTTTCGGTAACATTTGTTTCTGAAACTTTTACTTCTGGAAGATAACTGTGCTCTCTTCAAAGGACAGTCATCCTTCCCGAGACCCCTTAGGGCCTGGCTTTAGTGCTGAGTTCACGTTAGGTCAATCCAGTGTGACTCATTAAATCAAAATGTGCTCGATGATGCAGTGTGAGGCGCATTAGCTATCCCTTTTTGTGTGTATTTTCTACATAAATGCTCGTGTTCAAAGCTTGCTGAGGATATTGTTACAATACTCATAGATGGGGCATGCTCAGACATTCTCTATTGGTGACAGTTTGGGGCTGTGAGAACAAATGCATGCTGGAAAACCATGACCTGGTCTCTTATTATTTCCAAGTCCTTGAAGTGCACGAGGGTGGGCAGGTGATTGTTGGGAGGACCTGGGAGGTAAAGGGCGGTGAGAAGTTCTGGAATATCCATCTGGCCCTTAAGAAAGCTGGTGTCGTTAGCCCCTGGGAGCAGAGCTTGGACTGCAGTGAAATGGCATGTTCTGTTCTTCTGTTCCTTGCAACTCTGGTCCCTGTGGTTCTCTGCTCTTTTTACTTCTCGTTTTAAATACTGATTGCATCATTGTTAAGAGTCTTTGCGGAGAAGCCACTCCCAGTTCAGTCTGGAACCCAGAGCTTCCCTTGTTCCCCAGGGGACGGCCTGGCACAGGGGGCTCTGGCCAGGAGTCAGGAGCGTTCCAGCTGAGCTGGCCCTGTTGTCACTGACTGTCCAGCTCCGGTACAAGCTCAGGCCCCTTGGTACACTCCTTTGTAAATCAGCATACCTGAGCTTGATGGTCTCTGCGGCCCTTCTGCAACTGAGATTAAAAAGAAAATGATCGAAACTGGAGGGTACGCTTTGGTGCATTTCTGACTCAAAATGAGAAATGGGCTCATGACACATTTAATGACATGTGTTAGTATGTGTGTAGAACTTTGCACTTAAACTTGCATTTCTTTCTTTCTTTCTTTTTTTTTTTCACAAGCCAAAAATCATGTCAATGGCAACAGAACAGTCGAACCTTTCCCAGAGGGAACACAGATGGCTGTATTTGGTAAGATATCAACTCTGAAAGAAAACCCAAATTGTGTGCAGAGACGAGTGCCAAATTTCTTAGTTTCAGCAAGTATCCGCAGGGCTTCAAAATCTGGGCTCTTCTAGATATTTGCAAGTCGTTACAGCCAAGGAAACTATCAAGTTCTTAGTAATTTCTGGGATCAGAAAAGCTTATTCTATAGAATTTAGTCTGCTTTCTTTTCTCACTTTGACAGCCCAAATATCAAACGGAGTATTTGCTATTTCTTATGTCCACGCTGTGAATTAACCCTGCTAATTTAGGGTTCTAGGAGGGATTTTTTTTTTTTACCCACATGGATATATAACTTTGTTAAAGGCTGGGAATCAAGTAGTTTTGACATGTTATTCCACAAAAATCAATCTAATTGAGTGATCTCTTTCTTATCCATCATGAATTGAGGACATTTCCTTAAGAGAAAACATTAATTAAAAATGTTTTTGGCAGAATAAAGTCCAATCCCAGAGTGCGTACCTACAATGTATAATTATGTGGTTGAGCAGAATTTCTCTGTTAAATTCCAAACCATGTGGCGAAGAGGTCCTTTTTAATCCATGTCTTCTCACCTCTGTATCTAATGTCACCTAAACTGCCTTCACAATGTCTCTGCATCTGGTACTTTCTTTGCCTGCCTTCCTTTCTCTCTCTTTCTCCCTCCCTTCCCTCCAATAATGCCCCGGGGCCCATCCCTGAGTCAACTTCTGGGGAGCACCACCCCTGTCCTTTGGAATTTCAGCTTTCTTTTCAATTGTCTCCCCTGGTTCCTTCCCCTGAGCCTTTAGACAGGCTCTGTGATGTCTCCCTTCCTAAAATACTTGAGGTCCCCTGACTGCATGCCTCCTGCAGCCTCTGTCCTACTCTGGTCTTGATGGCAGTCTCCTAAGAGGGAACAAAATTGCTTTGAAGCATTGAAGTGTGTTGGAACTGGAAATTAGCCTCGGAACAGCCTGGTCCGTAAATTAGCACATTCAAGATAGAACATTCCCTTAATCCCAGAGACAGAACCAGAATTGGTAATCAGCGAGGATTAGCAGCTGGAGAATTACGAAACAGGGACCTAATTCTACCTGACTGTTGGCAAATCTTGCTCTGTGTGGGCTATCACCTTTTAAAATACACCCATCAGTGATTAGAAATCATTACGCTCAGAAATTTATGTGGAGAATTTGATTTCGTAGAAGAAGGCGTGTCAGGGACACTCTAAAATGTGTGCTAAAATGTTTGATTTGTTAACTTTCCTATCCTAGCATGGTGTCTGTTACCATGGGACAGAAAATGTCATAAATATAATGTTCAAAGGGTCCTTTTGATGATTTTTTTCCCAGTCTCTCAGATTTGCCAACCCCTAGACATATTAGAGGCTAGGTCCTGCGTCATATTGGGAAATGTAAAATGCCACTGACCTATCTTAGCAGGTTTCTCTCTGTTGTGATATTGGAGGAAAACTTCTTTTCCAAAGGGCAGACCCAGTTCCAGAGGGGCTGATGACATTGACTGTAGAATTGGAAATATCAGAGAATAAGGCTCTGTGGCAAGATTTATTTATTTTTTGGTCACGGGTTTGGTTTCTAGTGGCTTACTGAAAGTCCTGACCCAAGGCCTGCATTGTTTGACTTCCCCTCTCCGAGCCTTAGTTTTGCAGTGAGAGGGCTGATGGGATAAGCTTTGAGACCTTTGCAGCTCTGTCCTTTAGCTTCTACCTCTTACGTGTTCAGGACCAAAGGCTCTTCTGGCTGTAGACAGCCCCTGGGAAGCCCACTGTGAAAGGCCAACACATGTTTTTGAAGGAGACGAATCATGTGCATAATTTCGGCAAGTTGGCAATATATAAAAGGCAAAATTATACAGATCACAAAATGGAATACGTTTGACATCTAAGAATTCTTACTTTAGAGCTTCAGTTTGGCTCTTCCAGATACTTAAATTAAGGCCCTATTTTAGTTAAATATATGCAAGCATTTCATATTAATGTTTTTAAAACTGTCCTCCCTTTCTGTCACTTGTCCACCTGGCCTACAGTGCAATGAGAGATTTTGGGGGCTGAGCGGGGGTGGACTTCTGCCATTCTGGGTTATCTCTGCACTGACAAGAGTCAAACTTAGCACGGTGCTTGACTCTTTGGGATATATTGGGCATTTCATCTCGCCAGCACCTTGCAAGGCTGGTGGGCTCATGTAGTCCTCTTCTCAGTGAGATCTCGTGACTTATCTAGAGTCACCTGGCCAGGTAGGTGGAGCTAGACTTTGAGCCCAAGTCTGATTAACCCTGAATCCATGTTCTTTTCACGATGTCCCTGGACTCTCTCTGCATTGGTTGACGGTGCCCTGAGAGGGCCTGGTAGCTTCAGAGATGCCTTTCAGCGGGATCCACGCATAAAAGCATGGTTTCCAGCCAAGCCAATTTAGCAAATTGATTTGTAAGCTTCTGTGCATTCCCAGAGTGCTCTGAAGGGTTCTTGAGATGCAGCCTTTGCCGGGAAAACACTGCTTGGGGCAACATCTCCTACTGTTCTCATTTTTTCCCCATTTGATTTTAGTAGCCTGTATTAATGAACAGGAGAATGAATGTCTTACATCCCCTTGACCGCGAGTTACCCAAAACCATGATGGCACTTTGTACTTGTCCAAACCCATTCTTCAGCCTTGGTGGGGGGGTGGGTGTTAATATTTTATGCCAAAACAGTATCACCAATTACAGTTTCATTATCCAGTGGTTAATCATTTGAACGGACCTTACAGAAAGCTATATAAATAGGGACTTTGGAATTTAGTCCACTCCGCAAGGGACCATTGAACTGCCCACTAGGCTTTTAGATTAGAAGGGTAGAAAGAGCATGGGATAAAGGCATTCCAGTGTGAAAAATTATGAATGTGTTCTATCAAGGAATCAGAGAACATATAGATGGTTCCTTTAAAAACCGTTCCTGGCATATACAGCCTTCGCAGATTATTTTTAAATCAAGACGGCCATGTTTTTCAGGTTTTCTTTGGTCGGCCATCAGTCAGTTTTCCCCTGGCCTTGTCTTCCTGCCCCCACAGCTCTCAGGCCCCTCTGTGCGCCCCGTCTCCTTTGCGCTCTCGGACAATGACAGCGGAGGTAATAGGCTCTTTCCTCCTGGGGGGCTGCCTCTGTCCGCGTGGGCCCCGCCTTTCAAGCCGGTGGGAGCCCTTTCTTCTCAAGCCGGAAAAGCGGGACCGCGCATTTCTCAATTACTCACCGCCTTTGTTCCCGGCGGCTGAGAGTGCCCTGTGGCTGTCACCCCTTTAATCCTTTCCGCAGCCCTGTGAAGTGGGCAGCAGTGTGCTCTTTCATAGGCAGACAAACTGAGGCACCCAGAGATGAAAGAAACATGGCCAGGTGGAGGGAATTTTTTCTCGGGTAGGAGAACATCTTTTGTTGCCAACATGCTGTGCCCGTCCCAGAAAGGTTTCCTCCAGTCTTCAGTGTCTTAATGAAAGTGACATGCCGTCTGCTGCGGGCCATTCTGTCCACGCAGAGGGCCGGGCTCCAGCCCCGCCACGGAGGTGGTTCTGCCGCGTGGAGGGGCGACTCATTGCATTAAAAATACACCACAGTCCAGAAGATAGGTCATTTCAAAATACAAGCTTGTCGATTGAGAAGGGTGGAAGACGGAGGGCAGGGGATTCCACCCCCAATTCTTGGAGGTTTTTAGCACAATTTAAAAAAATAAAATGTTTAAAACTTTACAATCCTTGGACATAAATTTGTCACCCAAACAAGGACACTGTTGAGAGTGAAGCGGGTGCTATTAAACATTATATTGAAATAATGAGGTGTATACACACAGAGGGCTTCAGGCAGCCGGGATATAATGTCACCCTATAATGAGATTGTATGTTCTAAAATATTGCACCAAGAATAATAAATCCACAATGAGTTGAGTAGAAATGGAAAAATAATGAGCTTAGATATATGAAATGAATGAATGAAAATATTGCAGTGCTGTAGACTTAGATTATACGTAATATAGCATCAGCGCTAGTAGTTATGCTAACTTTGAAGATTTTACTGAATAAAGATTGTTTTATTCTTTCTGAGTTTCTTCAAATTAAAAGGTAATTCATATTTGTAAAAGCTGGATCAATAAGAGCAGAGGATTGATCTGATTATACATTTGTAATTTTAATACTGTACTAATACTGCCCAGTGATGTAGGGTGACGAGCCCTCCCTCACTCGAGGTAGTCAAAAGATGGAGTGATCATCCCTGACCAAGGGGGAAGTGGGGCTGTATAGCCTTTAAGGTCCTTTCTTCTCAACTAACGAGAATTTACTTTGTTTCCGAATGTTAAAATGCTGTTTAAAAAATCACTTCTAACTCAAAATTCTTTGATCCTGTCATTTAGAAATGCACGTCTGGGCTGGTTGGTGCGAGGTAAGGTTCTGCAGGAAGAAATCTTAACGTTCAGAAATTGATACCAAGCAGAAGGACGTCCGTGAGCACTTGGGTTGTTGTGGGTTTTTAGGATCCCAGTAGCCTGACAGTCTCTGTGACCCCAAACCACTGGAAAGCGTGTTTTCTGTGCCAGATTCTCTCAGGGCTCTTCAAACAAGGGGGAAGCAAAAGCCAATCCAAGATATCAGGAAAATGCCTCGACGGCTCGTTACACATCTCTGCCGACAGCCAAGGGTCCGAGCATCCTCCGGACCTTTCCTTGAGTCGCTGTGTGGAAGGACCGAGCCCAGGGCAGGGGGCTGTCGGAGGCCCGGAGATGGGCCCGGAGGAGAGCGAGACCGATGTCTGCAAGATGAACCAATCACAAGACATTTTTTTTCCCTTGACTTGAATGGGAGGTGATTTTTGAAACATCCCCAGTTATTTGTCCGCCGGCCAAGAAGACAGCATCGGAAGCAGCAGGCAATATGTCAGCCTTCAAAGGAAAATGCATTGGTGTCTCATCGGCTGGCGTCCAGCGTGATGTTGGTAAATAACCGAATCCCGGTGTGGCATATTTCTCCCCGAACCTCGACTGAAAACCACTGAAGCCCATTCTGCGAGCTGCGACGTGGCAGTCACTGATTCCAGGAAAAAGGCCAGAAAGAATGACTTTGAAATGTGTTTATAATTAACCGAACAATCCAAATTCATGAGACTGTCAGAACAGCAGGCTGCTCACTGGTGCAGACTTCTTAAATGGGGAGGCACTTGGCGGAACAGGGACAGGCCTCCCTCCCCAGTTGGTTCGGAGCACCTTTCCTGGGTGGTAATTGGTCCTTGGAGACATATTTTGAGACACATTTTGTGTATCATTTTCAAGTGCCCGGTGATCTCAACTTTCATTTTCTTCTTGAGGGTGGAGAGGTCAGGTAATTTATGCAAGGAGAAAGAGATCTGCGAAAACCTGTGTTGAACAGCCCTTTTGGTTTGTAAGGCATCGCTTGGGGTGGTACGGCTGCGTTGTCCTGGTCCAGAAAGGGACAAGTACAGAGTCGGAGAGGAGGGTGATGACGGGGGCGTGTACTTAGTGTACGGAAGGCGGAGTGCGGGTGGGGGTGTTCTGTGTTCAGAGGGTGCAGCTGAACCCACTATAGAAAGGAGTGAATGAAATAATGTTTAATGAAAAAACATTTCACTTATTCAGAGATCACTTATCCATCAACCTCAGCCATTGGGACGCAGGTCAGAACCAGGAAGTAAGCCCTTCCCTGCAAAAAAGTTGCCGAGACGTCTATAAAGAATTCAGAGTTCCTAGAGGTTACTGGAGTCGCATAAACCTTGTTGACTCCCCACAAGTTTCTTCCCTCCTCTGACCCCCATGTCCCCTCTGTGAAATGAGGGCCAGGCTGTTTGCTTCACAGGGTGGTTGTCAGAGTGTCCCAAGACGATGCGTCAAGGCACTTAGCGCAGGTGTGACGGGAAGCGTGCTCTGAGATCCCGAGCGCGGTTGAACGTTGGAAAGAGATTTATTTAATGTATTTTACAAATGTAGAAGAAATTTCTTGAATTTCTATAGAGACAATACACTCAATAGGGCAGAGAAACAATTATATTTCAGTTGCTTCTCTGTTAATTAACTCGGAAGAGAGACACAGATGTGGAGAACAACAGAAACTAAAAAAAAGTTACTCATTATTCAGTTTAACCCAACTAGCATTCTTAAGAAAAATACTGAGTCATGATGGATTGAATGTAGATAATATAAAGTATAGTATTTTTTCTCTTGCTCTCATTCTCCCCCAATTATTTATCTTGGGCCTTGTTATAAAATAGGTTAAGGAAAATTAAAATATATAGAAGACACAGCAAGAAAACATACACTAAAATTAGGGAAACATTAGGCCAAAGGAAAAGAAAGTGAATGAAATATAAAAATAATGTATATCATAATCTCATATAGATAGTAAAAATTGGCCACAAATGGTCTCTGTGATTCCTAGCAGCAACATGAAGAAAGATCAGTTGGTTATATGATTGGCTTCATTTTTTAAAAAATTTGTCATAAAATAAGCAGAATAGAAAATTCACCATTTTAACCGTTTTTAAGCACACAGATCAGTGGCGTTAAGTAGATGCACATTGTAGTGCGACCATCGCCGCCATTTAGCTCCAGAATTTTTGTATCTTCCCAAACTGAAACTCTGTACCCATCAGACACTAACTCTCTGCTCCCTCTCCCCAGCCCCTGAAAAACCCCATTCTCCTTTCTGCCTCTGTGGGTTTGACTCTAGGCGTGCCTCATATGGGTGGACTCATTCAATATCTACCTTTTTGTGACTGGCTTATTTTCACTTAGTGTAATGTCTTCAAGCTTCATCCACGCAGCGTGTGTTAGAATTTCCTTCCTTTTAAAGGCTGGGTAACACGCCATTGTATGTTGTAGCCCGCATTCTGTTTATCCACCCATCTGCCCATGGGCACTTGGGTTGCTTCCACCTTTTGGCTGTTGTGAACAATGCTGCCATGGATACGAGCGTACAGATATCTCTTCAAGCCGTTGCTTTCAAGTCCTTCGGTGACTATACCCAGAGGTGGAACTGCTGGAGCACGTGGTAATTCTATGTTTAATGTTTCGAAGAACTGGTGTGCCATTTCCCACAATGTCCTTTTACATTCCCACAGCAAAGCTCAAGGGTTCCAACTTTTCCACATCTTTGCTATTTATGTTTTAAAAATTATAGCCATCCTGCTGGGTGCGATGTGGTGATTGGTTTCAGGTTTACTTGCTGATACTGAAAATGTACATGTTTGGGGGAATCCTAAAGATTCCTGATTCTAGAACCAAGAAGAAGTTTCTCTCAAGGGTACCTATGGGGATGACACCATGTATTGTGAGGGCGTCAGCCCCACTGCTGACGGCACCCGTGGAGTGGGCAGCACAGGGATCCCGTGAGCCATGTGTCCCGCTGCTCTGCTCTTCGGGCTCATGACAACACCCGCCCCCAGGACGATTCAGCCCACACACCCCTGCAGGTGCCAGCATGCCCGTCTGGTAGCTCTGGCTTAGCCCACAAGTTACTTGCATGGTATCTAAAACAATCGCAGGACTAGGTGTGTTTTAGGGAATCTTCTGTCAATATTTCTTTCAGTTGAGTTTTTAAAAGTGTGTGTTTTTTACTTCTTGGTTGTGAAAAATGTCAAACGTGGAAAAATAGACCAGAGTAACGAAGCCTCAGTCGCAAGCCCCGCGGTCCCCGTGGTGGCCAGGCGCACTCACCTGTGCCGCCTGCCCCTCCCCTCTGCCCCAGGCGGTTTGCAGCACGTATCCGCTGCAAACATCAGTCCATCCTGGAATATTTTGGTGTCTGTCTCTAAAAGATACCTGTAAAAGATAAGAATGTTTTTTTTTTATTCTATGTAAAAAAATACTCTGTTAAAATCATCCAATATCAGTGAGTCCCTATTTCGCTTATTGTCTCATAAACGCTTTTTAAAACCATTTGTTTGAATCATGAGCCGGAGTCCATACATTGCAATTAGTTGATATATTTAGTCTCTTTTGATCTAGAGGCTCATCCCTCTCTCTCTCTTTTCCTTGCAACTTATTTGTTCAAGAAATTGGATAATTTATCCTGTACTGTTTCCTTCAGTCTGGACTGAATGATCACTCTCGTCCTCTACTTTCCACAAATGGGGAGTTAGAATCCTGATCAGAATCTCTAAGTGTGGTGTGTAAGTCACTTAATGACTGTTTTTGTTCTCTTTTGGTGACGTCAGCAGCCCTTTGCTGGTCGTCGCCTCAATCCATTATGTTATTAGTGGCTGCAAGATAGTCTCATTCTGGCATTTTCCTATATGCGTGAGCTGGAATATTTCTATAAAAAGAAACTTCCCTTTATCAACTCGTTACTGTGAGGCCCAGATTGATTAGGCAAGCAAGATAAATGCTTAGTCCTTCTCGTATCATTTTGCTCCATGTATCTGAGCACGGGCCACATGTATACTTGTGCGTCAGAGGCATAGATATGGATAGTTGTTTAAGCAAAAGCTATATAGCAAGTGACGGAAACCTCTTTAGTTAGACTGAACGACCATCTTCCCTTGGGCATTTAACCGAATTATTGAAATGTGTAACCATTTGGTTGAATACTTGAAAATACAGTCACGGCAGACAGATCGCCTCGACAGACTTGGGAAAAGCAAGACGCAGGCGCAAAGTCAGGTGGCAGAAGGTGGTTTCTCGGGCAAAGCTGTGTCTAAGGAGCGGTGCTCTCTCTTGTTCTTGCCCCAGATCTTGTGACCGGGGGACATGTTGCCCATGAATGCGGGTTTGAGTCTCTGCAGCTTGGGATTAAAAATCCAACTCTACAGAGGGCCTGAGGGCCGGGGAAGGTTCTGGTTCTCAGTATGCAGTGCTTTCAAAATATTGAAATGGTGAAAATGGATAAGCAGTCAAGAAACTGCAAAACCTGCTCAGGAGTGCTGCCCGTAGTGAAGATTAACAGCTGGGCTGTTTCACCTGGAGTGCTTTCGCGTGCCTCGGCTTAATGCCGGAATGAGCTTGAGAGCAGCAGGAGACATTTATCAGAGTGCATTTTCCATACTTCCAATTTTCACGGAGTGGGTGACACTGCCCATGGTTATCACCGCCAGATACTTTGGGGCTGAAGCCGGGGAGATATTTACTGACCCACTTATTTTTTAATCTCCTACCTACCTCATGCATGTCTTTTTGTAAGTAGTCTCAAAATCTTTTGGAAGGATGCTGTGTACAAATAAAGTAAATAAAGGTAAAATAATTCCCATGAATGAAATTTCATAGGTCCAGTGCAATGTACATTTTATTTTGAGGCAATCAGAATCAAAGAGGGCCAGGTCTGTTTTCCCAGGAATAGCGAGGAATGTTACCATGGAAACCCTAGGACGTCGAGTTCAGTTGAAGCACCACGTTTGAGCCACGTCAGGAACAGACATCTAGCCCGGCGTAGCTTGGGCTCAGACAGTGTGAATAATGACGAAAGGTCCTGTGAACATGCCCTAAACTCTCGTGTGCAGAGGACCAGCAAAAATCCGTGATCTGCGTCATTATTCGTCCATAGCTACTAGGTGTTATTATGTAAGACACTTTTTAGCTTCTAGTGTCACTGGTGTGCCCAGACGTAGACAGAGGATGGTGGAAGCCAAGGCCAGGTCTCCACGCTGAGCACGCTGATGCTGGGAGCAACCTCAGTGCTTGCCTGTGGGGGTCTGTCTGTCTAGTGTGGGTCCCACCGTACAGCCTTCCAGGTCTCAGCTGCGATTCCAAGATTCGTGATAATATGGAAGGAATCGGTGCTAGGTCGTGGTAGACCTTATCATGAACAAACTCAAAAAGGTATTTCAGAGCTATGCTTCACATAAGATGAGCGAAAACATCCTAGGATGTGGCCTGCCAGGACCAAGCTTACTCAGGGATCAGCACCGTTTGTTTTGTGGGAAAAGAAATTTTCTTTTTTTGTTCGCATCTCTGCAAGAGACTCAAGCAATCCTTTAGGTCTCAACTCTCTTTTTACGTGATGACCCTTCTCTGGTTCTTTGATTTCCGTAATTCTGCCACTCTTCAGGTGAGGATGGAAAGTTTCTGGGGGGGCCCGCGTCCCTATCACCCCGACACCACGAGCAGATTCAGTACTTTGTGGAAGCTCTTGTGACCCTCTTTTCCACCAGGGTTCTGTTTCCTTGGCCTGTGACCTTTGTCAGGGTGGCAGTGACTTTCGTATGGGAAGGGTGAAGAGTTTGTATTCCCCTCGCAAGGAACATTAAGCAGGGATGGCTGGAGGGAGTCATCTGGAAAATTCCCAGCAATAAGATGACACTAGAAGTAGGAGGTGACAGCTACCTGAGGAACAGGTGAGCTGTCAGGAAAGCGTGGGAACCGCTTCCCAGCGTCCCTGTCTCTTGGCCGCATAACTTGTGACTAGCAAGTGTGTCCTTTGGCCAGGCTTCACGGTAACAGCTTTGCAGCAGAGATGTGCAACAGGTTGGCCACAAGGCGGAGAAGGCCCTGTGGCATGCAAAAAATAAGGGCTGCATTCCAAAGTGAATCGCCCGTGCTTTAACCCCGTTTAATACCAGTATGGAGGTCTGCACAGCAAACATCCGGGCAGTTGCACCAGCTGAATAGCAAATAGCCTGTCAGTTGCTGCGGATGCATTGGTAACTCCATTGACATTTTTGTTCCTGTTTTTTCCTCCTGTGCAGGACATTTTAAATCTACTTAAGAGTGAAGAGGCTGTACACCACCAGCACCATCCAGCTTTTCTATTTATATATCAATTTGCATATTAAAAAGTATTTTCATATAGGCATAAAATTTCGTTTGTTCTTTGTACTTAAGTCTGAGATGAGACCACTGAGGCTTAAGTGACTTTCCCAGGGTCTGCTAGTTAATGGCAGAGCTAGGTCTGCCACCCAGATTAGTTACTCACTCATTCATCAGACTGTTTGTTTATTGCAGTAGGAGACAAAAAAATATCTTTCCCCTCAAGGAGCTTACACTCTAGCAGGGTGGGGCAGAAAACAAGGTAAATATGTAAAGCATTTGCTAGGTCAGATTGTGATAATGTGTTTGATTAAAATAAAGCAGGGGAGGAGATTGGAAATGCCAGGTTGGAGTTGGCGGGGGGTTGCAGTTTTAAAAAGGGTGGTCAGAGACGGTATGAATGAGATGGTCATATTTAAGCAAAGACCTAAAAGAGGTGAGGGAGGTTGTCACACAGAGATCTGTGGGGAAAGTGTCCCAGTAGATAGACTGCAAGTGTAAAGGCCCTGAGGCAGGTTGGCCTGGTGTGGGTTGCATGGCTGGGGTGGGATGAGTGAGGGAGGAGGGGTAGCTGAGGTCAGAGATTAAGAGGGAGGTAGGTCATGAAAGGCCTTGTGGGTGATTGTGGGGACTTTGACCTTTATTCTGCATGCTACAGGAAGTCTCTAGAGGATATTGGGCAGAGGAATGACATATATGACTCTTTTTTTTTTTTTTTATTTTTAAAGAATCACTTTGACTGCTCTGTTGAAATATAGATTGTTAGGAGGGGAGAGGAGCAGCAGGAAGACCATTTAGGAGGCTGCGGCCTCCCAGCCCCATACTCTTGGCTTGAGCACACACTGCTTTCAATTAAGAAAGGAAAAAGCTTTAACTATGCCCTTGTGGACCTTTCTCAAATGCTGTATCTTCATAGTTTTAGGTTTTCTATCCCTCTCTTTTAGGAATTTAAATAGCCCTTTTATGTGACACAGTAGGTTGGCCGTCATCAAAAAGTCAAAAGGTGACGAGTGTTGGTGAGGACTTCCACTGTTGGTAGGTGTGCATGCTGGTGCAGCCATCGTGGGAGACAGGATGGAGGTTCCTCAGGAAACTAGAAATAGAACTGTCATGTGATCCAGCAATCCCACTTCTGGGTAACATCCAGCAGAAAGGAAATCGCTATCTTGATGTGGTATCTGCAGTCCCATGGTCACTGCGGCACTGTTCACAACAGCTGAGATAGGGAAACAACCCAAGTGTCCGCCAAGGGATGGACGGACTTAAAAAATGTGGTGTATGTACGCAATGGAATACTATTCCGTCTTGAAAAAGAAGGAAATCCTGTCATTTGTGACAACAGAGAAGAGCCTGGAGGAAAGTATGTGCTGAGTGAAATAAGGCAGATACAGAAAGACAGATACTGCATCATCTCACTTGTCTGTGGAATCTCAAATAGCTGATCTCACAGAAGCAGAGAGTGGAGCGGTGGCTACCAGGGGCTGGGGAGATGTTGGTTAAAGGTGTAACATTTTAGTTAGACCTGAAGAGTGAGTTCTGAAGGTCTGTTGTACAGCATGATGGCTATAAATAATAGTAATGTATTGTACACTTGAAAGTTGCTAAAAATAGACTTTAAGTGTTCTCACTACAAAAAAAGGTAAGTATGTGAAGTTAATTAGCTTCATTTAAGGCACTGCACAACGTATACAGATATCAAAACATCACACCATGCACCGTGAATATATACAATTTTTATTTGTCAATCAAAAGTTAACTTATAGAATAATGACACAGCGTGCTCACTTTGGCAGCACACGTACTAAAACTGGTATTACACAGAGAAGATTAGCACGGCCCCTGTGCAAGGATGACCTGCACATTCATGAAGCATTCCATTTAAACAGAGACACAGCTGAAAACAGATGCAAATCCTTCGTAGAGAGTAGTTAGGTATTATTATTATTATTGCTCTACTTTCGGATCGGTATCACTTGCATTGTTAGGTAGAATGGATTGAGTGAAACCACTCAGAATCACGTTGAACGTGTGCGTTAGATCTCGTACAACGTGGCCTGTTCCACGGCACGTGCAACAGTCAAGAAACACTTCAGATTGTACTTCTGCTAAACGCAAAGTGTGGAGCGGGGCGCAGGTCAAAGGAATGTTGTGATGTGATTTCGAGTATGGAATCAGTGCTTAGAATAAGATTGAAATTTGTCAGTGAAGTAAATCAGCCTTTGCATGCATCTTTTAACTCTTCCAACTCCACAGACTGTTCGGATGGGATGTCAGATATTCGCGGTCGGCCAAATTAGGGTCTCCATTCTAACTCAGCTGAGTTCTGAACTTGGATAAGTTTCTGAACCTCCAGCTGATAGTAATTTCACCACTTCACACCTTCTCATATATCCAACTGAATCTCTGCTCATCTTTCAAGTCTCCCTGACTTTCCCCCTGTCCTCCCCCCAGCAACCCTCCTCTGAGCCTTTGTTCACCAGATAAGGTTTATCATCTTGCATTGTGGTTAGATATTGCGTTGATCATCTCCCCCTGCCCGTCCTCCAAGCTTTTGGGTAATAGAGACTGCGTCTCGTATTGCCAGGGCCTAGTCTCAAATTTACCGCCTTAATCTAAACACTTGTTAGATGAATGGATGCATCGTATTCTTCACATTGGTGACAGAAGTGGGAGAAAGTTCTTCATGTCCAGTTACTTAATTTACACAGAGCTGAGCAAGAAATAATTTTAGAAGTTTAGATTCAGGTAAAGAAGGTTTGAATAGAGGAGCAAAAAGAGAGAGTTTCAGAGGAAGTCTCAAAGGAACTTCTGAGGATTTCACCTGTTGATGGGCCAACGCTCTTTACTGTGACAGCGCTTCTCTGGGAGTGGGTGTCTCCCAGCCTAGCTGTCCGGGTGCTTGTTGGATGAGTGACATTCAGGGTGCTCAGAGAGGAGAGAAGCGGGAGGCAGGTCTGAGGCAAAGGAAAGCAGCGTATATTGACCGTCTGCTGGACGCCAAGCAATGGTGAAAGGAAGATAATTGCAAGGGAGAAAAGTGGTTGAGAGAGAGGAAAGTGAAAGAGGAAAGAAGAAAGAAGGGAAATGTAAATGACTGTGTGGCCTGCCCTAGGAAAAACGGGCAGGCTTGAATTCTCCGGGTTCACGGGACGGCAGCCTCGGGAAGAGCTCGTGATGGCATCGAATGACCTTGTTGCCTCTGGGCCCCGTGGATTCTGCCATGAAGTTGGGCTAAGCTGCTGGCAGGGACCCAGAGCTTCTGGAGTCTTTTTCTTCCACCCGTATTCCTAGAGCAAAAAGGTGCCTGACCCGGTCAGTTAGGGTCACGTGAGTATTGCTTGGGTTGATGAAGACACTTAGCGTCTCAACCCAGCTGTCTCGTCTGGCCTCCGTCTCGGCCCTGGTGGAGTGAAAGGCGTGGCTTCTCACCAGCAGCCGTCCCAGCTGTGCCGTTTCTCCTGGCATGCGGTGCAGCCATCCAGGCTGACCTGCTCCCGTCCTACTGACTCTCAAGAAAGCCAAGCAGAGGGTCGCAGTGTGGCTGCAGATTGCTTTGGGGACCTCTCAGGAAGATTTCTCCATCTGGGGCCTCTTTCCCACATCCGTATGTCCTACGTTTTCTCCTAGGATTGGGCTGGAACTGAAATGGTTCTACTGCGTTAATCAACGCCCGCCGCAAATGTCACGGTTATTTGCTCATTGAAATTCCGTGGATCTCTTACCCACTTCAGAAGGGAAAATCAAGCTCCAAGTACCTTAGAGAAGGGAGCGCCCATGGACAGACACATCTGGGAAACAGATCATAACTAAAGGATGCCTCTTTGGCAAACTGAATGCTAATTTTTTTCCCCTAAGGCTTTCTTTTCTTTGCCCCAGGCCAGCTGTTTGACATATTTGTGGGGCCCTGTTGAAGTCCCACAGCTCACCCCCAGCCTCCTGATCTCCAGGCTTGCACTCTCATCCTCAGGAGGAGTTTGGGTCTCTTGAACTGAGGTGCTGCTGGCTGTTTAATCCCCTGTCATTGTCTAGTCCAGCCAGCGACCTCTTGCCTTCCACAGCCTGGAGAGCTGTGCTGCGTCCAGTGAGCTGTTTTGAGGAGCCTGGCCGTGCACGTGCAGTGCTGATTCTGCCAAGGGTCTGTCCCTGGGGGCAGCCGTGGCTCCACTGTCCCTAAGAGATGCAGATCCAGGGGCATGTTTGAGGAGAGCAGACAGCGAGCAGACACAAAGCTGCGTCTGACGAGGAGCAGGCGAAGGATGCAGCTTAGAGGAGAGGAGGTCCAGGAGTCACCAGAGCTGTCTTCAAATGGCCAAAGGCCAGGCAGGCTGTTAGGAGGAAGAGAGGCTAAATTTGGCCTTTGTGACCTCAAGGGAGGGGATTAGAGCGAAGGAGGGAACATTCCAAGGTTTTGGTTCAAAGTAAGAAGAGCGTTTCTAGCTGTCATTGGATCTGCAGGGAGGGACCTGGGCTGCTTCAGGAGACGGAGGGAAATTTGAACTTTGGACAACTGTGATGCCAAGGAAGTTTTGAATATTCGCAGGGCATTCAAGCTACGCAAGAGGTCCCTTTCCAGCCTTGGAACTCTGGCCCCTGACCACGCTGGGTAGATACAGACCTGGTGCTCTTCAGAGAACGTGCCCAGGGCCAAGGCTGCAGTGCAGCAAGTGCGTAGGAAACCTGCACCTGCATTATCACAGTCCAAAGGTACAGCCGAGCGTACATGGGCATACGAGCATGTTTTAAATTAGGGAAGAGACTGAAAAGAATAATTAATCAAATTAAAGCAGCATTAGGACCTGACGTGGGCAGAAGGTAATTACTTGTCGTCAAGTACCAACAATATCAGTCAGCCTTTAATTGCTGTGTGGCTTCTTTTATCAGCAGCAGGTATTTTGAAATTCTGTAGTTTTCAAGCAAGAGTGGTGATGAAGGTATCTGGTTGAATTATTTCATGCGATGTGGGTTTTTGGAAAAGTAAAGCTGAAACCTTACATTTCTGCCCGGTGTTCGTCTTCCCTGGGCGGGAATCCTAGAATCTTAGACCTGAGATCCACCTTCAAATCCCCCTTCTCCTGCCCTGTCCTTTGCTGGGCGGCTGACCAGCAGGGACTGGCCTCCGGCCACACAGTCGGTGTCTGGGAGTGTGTGTCTGTGGCTGGGGCCTGGCCCCTCTCGTCCCAGGTCACTCAGGTCTATGGAGTTGCCCTCCAGAGATTAGCCCAGGACATCCCTTGTGTCTGCCTCGGTTTCCCTTCTGATAAAGGGCCCACATCTGTCCAGCTGTGGCTGAACTTGGGTGCCAGTTCGTTGTTCTGGTCAGAGCTCTCATCTGGGTGTCATCCCGTTCCTTTCGAGAGGACAGGGAGCCGTGGGAAGGAGCACCTTGGAAACGCGCTGCGCACGGTGCGCTGTGTGTGCTGCCGACGGTATGCATGCTCTAGTTACGTCCAGTAAAAGCCCATTCCGGAAAAGGCCGTGCTGATAGAGCGCTCCATGAAATCATGCTCCCTTCCCGGGATCCGCACCAACTGCGCTTTATTTCTCAGGTGCCACTGAACTCTCTGTAGTGGATAATCGGATACCACAGCACCGTCCTTCAAACCCTGCACCTGTTTGATTAGGTTGGCTCCTAATCCAGCTCACTTGCAGGTGTCTGTGGCTGTCCACAAAGACCGGTGTCCGGAGTTGTCCGACGGGAGGTACAGTGGAAAGAACATTAGGTTTGAATTCCGGGAGTGCCTCAATTGGAATCCTGGTCTGCCCTGGTTCTGTGTCTTTGGGCAAGTGACCTAACCTCTTTGAGTCTCTGTTTTCTCATCTTTAAAGTGGGGCTAATAGCGTTCACGGGGGATGCCATGTGTCCAGGGATACCAGTGCCATGTGTGGCTCACGGCAGGCATTTGGGAAATACAAACTTATATTCCTTTCCTCGCTGTGTAGGGAGTGGGTTACAGGGACGCCTGTAATCATCCCGTAGGGTAGACTGCGCATGCCTGAGTTAAGAGGACTTGGCAATGCGTTGGGTCCCAAAGGAGAGATTTGTATCTGGTGGGCATTCTAGAAAGACTTAGGGAGAAGGTGGTGTCTGGGATGATTCTGGGCGTATGGGTGGGGTTTCCACTGGAGGACACAGGTGTGGGCCAGGACAGGGGGTGGTCACGGGACAGAGGTCCAGTTTGGCTGAGGGAAGGGTGCGGGTGTTCGAGTTTTAACTGCCTTAATTTTTTGGTTATGAAAAATCATTAGAGAAAATTTGGAAAATATATGAAAACACAAAAGTGAACAACCAGAGGCAACTATTATTCCAACGTTTTAATGTATTTTTTCCAGACTATCAATCTATATAAACATTTTTTAAAAACTTCTTTTGATTGTGACAGTTGGAATTCATCTTTATAGAAGTTTGAAAAATACTAAGGAGTATAAAGAAGAAAATAAAAATCACCTGTGACCCTAGTCGGAAATAATAACCATTGTTAACATTTTGGTTTATTTCCATTGAATCTGTTTTTCAATGTATATACATTAAATCAAATATGAAAAGTTTCTTCAGACACTTTTATATCCTGCCTTTTTCTTCTTAACGTTATATTTTGAACACTTTTCTATGCCATCAAATAATCTTAGAGAAATGGTTGCATAATACTGTACTCCAAATTATGGGTGGATCAGCATTTATGAAATACTTTCTCTGATAGTGGATATTTAGGTTGTCTCACATTTTTTATTATTATAAACAATGCTGTTAGAAACATTTCTGAAAATCAGCGCTTGCCTATTAAAAATATTTCCTAAGCACCGTTTCTTCAAAGTGGAGCCGTAGGATCAGAAGGTATTATTACTTCTGAGATTCTTACATATTGTTGGTTCGTGGTTTCAGAGAAGGCAAACGATATGTCTGAGGGTGGGTGTGGTGGAGGCCACCTGGAAGGGAGGAGGAAGACAGTGACAGTGACGAGCCAGCCTGGAGGAAGAGGAGGCTGCCGTCATCCAGCTGGGAAGGGAAAAGAGAGAAAATTTGCGAGATGAGGTCACTGTTCAGGATGAGACAAGTAAGAGGGAGGACACAGAGGTGACTCTGAGCTTTCTCATTAAAGGTCTAGGAAAATGGCGATACAGTGACAACAAACAGAGACATCAGAAGAAGACGCTGGCCTGGTCATCAGTGTGGTGTTAGCTGTCATGAGTTTCAGGTGTCAGGGAGCCTCTGGGTGGAGACCCCCCCTCCCCCCCGCAGGGAGTTGGCAATGCGTGCCTTTCTGCAGTTTTCTTAGGTGAGCGGTCAGGGGTTAGGCCTCTCGATTTAAGAGTCATTTTCAGATGGATGATATGTGGTTTGAACTATATAGAAAAAGGCTGCTCTAAAAGTGTAAAAAGGGAAGTGCAAAGTGTCTACTTTACAGCAAGTTAAAACAGGCAATGCGATTTTGTTACCCCTTGCGCTGCCAGCCGCTGAGAAGGAGCTGGGACAAAGAGCGGGATGGCCGGGCCCCTCTGGCTGTCTGGTCTAACTTCCGAGGACCCCAGTGGTGGAGGCCGCCCTGGGAATGACCGTGAGCGTGGCCGTGTTCTGCGTGAAGTCTGAAAGCAGGGGAGAGAGCTGGAAGAGAGGGAGCATTTGGACACGGCGCGGGAGGAACATGTGGCGACGGCACATGTTCTAATGGGAGGCCGGTTCCCTGTCGGTTTCCACTGCGACAGGACAGACTGCTCTTCCTACCCCATCTGTTGTCTGAGGGTTTGTTTTTCACTGGTACCCTTAGCAGGAAGAGTTGGAGAATGGGGCATGCTGGTTAACAGGGAATAGGGTGTGCTAGTTAGCAGAGAACTGGGCATACTAGTTAGCAGAACTTGCCCCAGCCAATGTGTGTCGTGAACCCCTAAGGACACGGCCAGTCCGGAAGACCGCCTTTCGAGAGCTGTAGTGGTCAGCCTCTCACATATTTTTAGAAAGTAGCATTTTAACAAGCACCGATCTTGCTTGCTTTACCGGTCAGATAAAAAATTTGAGTGTCAGTATGACACAGCCTTTTGTGAAAAAAGGCTTTATGAAAATTTGAACTTTCTTTGAAATTCTTTCTGAAGATTTCATAAGAGTATCACAAATCTTAAGGGAAAATAAAATAATGCCCACAAATATAAAAAATCCCACAGGCACAGAAATTCATGAGAAATGACAGATAAAACTTTGACTAGAAATGCAGGAATCTAAAGATAATTCTAAATAAAAAAAAAATCCAGTGGGACTTTTGATAAGTTCTTATCAAGTAATGATTGTGCCAAAAACGTAAATCTGATACAGTGACACCGTAGTAATTTTGATGTGTTCTTTAAGTCTCTGAGTGCTTAAATCAGGATGTATGTTTAGACATTTTTTTCCCTTCAATTCAAAACCTTATTCCTACAGAATGTAGATGGCTTTTAGAAGTTCCTGGAGGTGGGTGGCAGTGGCGGTGGCAGTGACAAGTGAATTTATTGCATCTGTGATTTCCAAGGGACAGTTCTCAGACCACTGTCATCAGTATCACCTTGGTATAAAATATTCTTTAAAGAACAATGTAGATATATCCCATAAAATATACCTCTTATGCTCTAATTCAGGTTCTCTGGGGATCACCTATCTCTTGTTACAGCCTCTGCTACAGCAGGTGACCCTGGAGCTCTGATTACCATCATGTAGGTGCAACATGAAAGTGCTTCTTGTTTCCTGCCTTCTGCCCAAGGTGACACACACATGGGCAATGGCTAAAAAGGAGACTGAAAACCAAAATTCCAACGCATGTGAATAATCCCATGCTCAGAAGCCAACAGTATCAATAAATGAAATATAAATTCACTCAAATTAATTTTGGGGGACAAACTGAAAAACATTTAAAAATACATGTTTAGGATATTCAAAGAGATAAATGAAGAAACAACAAGAAAGTGTGACAGACAATAGGCAAAATAAAGCGAAAGTACTAATTATAAAACCTGGAATTTAAAAAATAGCTATTGAAATCGTTCTGCAGATGGAATTTTTAGATTGAACCCAGCTGACAAAGGACTTAGTTCATGGTTCCAGTGAATAGTTCTGATGCAGGTAGAGCAGGGAAAAGGGGAATCAGTCAATCAGTCAATCAGTTGGCAAATGAATGACACAAAGGATACATTGAGATGTCCCAACTGACATTTAAAAGGAGTTCCAGAGAAGTAGAATGGGAGAAATAGTAGGGAAGCAATATTTGAGAATATAATATTAATAACTGAAGATTTTCTAGAACTGAAGAAATACATGAGTCATCATATCAAAAGTACATTTTAAGCCCTAAGAAAGATAAATAAAATTTATTGACATTTAGATATATCATAATTAAACCCCAGAATACCAAGACTCATGAAAAGAATCTTAAAAATTACAGGAAAAGACAGATTGCCTACACAGGAATGACTGTTAGGCTGACAACAGACTTATCAGTGCCAATGACCATGAGAAGACAATGGAGTATCATCTTTGAAGTACTGATGATGTCTCACTAAATTATGTTATAGCAAAGAAAAAAAAAAAGAAAAAGAAAGAAAGAAATAGATAAAAAAAGTACTGATGAAATCTTGAAATTTATACCCAGCTAAACTTTCCATTTAGTGGGAAGGACAAAACAGAAATATTTCAGACATGAAAAGACTGAAGAGAGTTCACAACTCATAGACACTTACTAAAAGACTGTTTAAAAGATACACTTCAGCAAGACAAAGAATTAATTCAAAGGTAAATCATGAGGTATAAGAAACAACAGTGGGTTCAAAAATGATTTAAAATGTTGATCATTGAATCAACTGTCCAAAACGTAACGGATCATTCTGTATGAGGGGCTTTGAATTTGGGAGGAAGGTAGAAATACTAACTTCAGACTTGGTTAGGAAAGCATGATAGTGAAGTATGTATATAAAAATAGTAAAGATAAACCCTAAAAAAACAATATACGTATCAGTCAGGGAAAGTCAGCAGTGGCCATCCATTTCTCTAGGAGTAAAATTCAAAGTCCTAATGATCCCACAAGGCGCTATGTGATCTGGCTTAGCCGATTTGTGTCCCACCACTTCCTCCTTGGTCACTCCACGCAAGCTACGCTGGCTTCCTTCCTGCCCCCAAATGTTGCCTCAGAGCCTGTGTAGGACAGTCGCCTCTGCCCTTTACCCGGGTGTCTGAATGGGGGGCGGGGCTGCCTCGCTGCCTTCACGTCCCCGTTTGCAGTCACTTTCTCTTTGAGGCCCATCCTGGACACCTTATTTAAAACTGTGCTCTCCAGCCCTCCTGATCTCCCTGGCCTGCTCCGATTCCCTTTCTTTTCTTTGCTTTGTAGCTCTTCTTACCTTCTGACTTGCTACCTCATCTCCCTATCATCTTCAGTGCTTCTCATCTGTCCTTCCCCACGAGAGCGAACGCACTAAAGAAGCTGAGAGTCCGGCTGCCCGTCCACGTGGTTTGCTCATGCTCCCGTCCTGCCTGGGTGTGATCCCGAATGTACAACTCCTACTTCAGCATGGGGGGGCACCCACGTGATCTTGTGCTTTGGCGAGTCTAATGGGACTTAGCTTTTGATGGGAAGTTGCCGCCACACGGTCCCCTTGTGTGCCATAGTTGAGCACTTTGCAATAAGCTTCCCTAGTACCCGGGGCATGGTGTTGAAATGCCTTTTCCCATTTAAAGAAACTAGGCTTCTTGGAGAAATAGTTGATTCTGCGTCTACAGTAGGAAATGTACAAGATGAGCCTGGAACATCCTGTCAAACCGGAGCACAAGCTCCTGGGAGCCTTGTGGCCGTGTACGTCCAGCAGAGCTGCGCAGCTCACCTTTTGCCTGGCCGTCTCCAGAGAGTTTCTGTCATCATTGCCTCATCCCAGGAAATGCAACGAAGTGAAATTAATAGTGAATCCTCTCACCAGAGACCTGGAGATACTTAATTTTTATAGACACTGAGTAAATATTTATTTATATTCACTAGCAGCAAACAATTCACTTACAAGCAGGAAACATGGTATAGCAGGGTGTAACTCAAATGATGCCTGTGCTTATGTTATTTCTTTGAATTTTTTGTTTTTCTTTAAAAACGTATGTATTTTTCATTTTTAAAGTAATAGTAATTTATTACAGAAAAATTTGAACAATGAAAAAATGTTCCTAAATTGAAACCACTGTAATATAATCATAGTAATAACTTTAGTATATTTCCTTCCAGTCTATTTTGGTGTGAATTTTTTTTTATAGTTATAATAAAAACATGCACATAATTGTGTTTTTTCCTTTTTAATTTAGCTTTGGGATAATTATGATAGAATCATATACATATTTCTATGTTGCAATATTAACACAACAGTAATTTTTTTACTGCAATGAATTTTATTATTTGGCTCTGTCATATTTTTTGTTTACCTGTTTTGGGTTAGTAGATTTCCCCTCACATTTTAGCAAGTGGAAGATTTTTGTACAACGTTATTGCTTTTTGGGTTTTGTTGTTGCTTTGAATTTTTGATGTAGAATATTAACAAGTGTCAAGAATTTCAGTAAATTTATAATTTTTCTTTTATCTCTGTCATTGAATCTAGCAAATCAAGTGATTGTAGGAGTCAAAGGTGTATCTTAATTTACCAACTATGGTTCCACCCAAGATCTCAGCCCTCTCTGACTTCGTAAAGCCATATAAAATGTGAACAAGGCAGTAATCTTGCTAACAGCCACAAATGGGCCACAGATCAGCAGTTGTGCTGGTCAATTTAGAAACTTACAGTAGGAAATGGGGGTTCTTTATTTGGCGCCCAAGGAAATGCAACACGGCATTCTAGATACGTGTGAGGACGTGCATTCTTGGGAGACGGGCCTTGATTTTTATCATATGTTCAAAGGGATCCAGTAACCACTGGTATAAACACCATGTTTGCTAGTTGAGTGGAATGCTCATTTTTTTTGAGTTTGATGTTATTCCCTCCTTCCCTGCCTCCCCTCCACACACACTCACCCTCATTCATTGTATTTGGAAATAGAACTCAGAAAAATATACTTTTGGGTGAGCAGTGATTTATTACATGCAAGTTTATAGTAATTATAAAAAATTTTTAAAAACTGAACACGTATCTGAGATTGTTAATTGCAAATACTGTATCAATCTATGTTGATTTTGGAAGTTTTCCCACTAAAATAGATAATTTAGTAATATAATTCTTCATTAAAATTTTTTTTCTTTATTGAAGTATACTTTACATATCATGCCTTTACTCCATTTTAAGTGTACAATTAAATTATTTTCAGTGAATTTACCGAGGTGTACAGTTAATCACATAAATCAGTTTTAGAGGAATTCCTTTCCCCTATTGAGACCCCTCATTCCGCTCCCCAACTACTTTTCAAGCATGTCGAAAATATTTTTTTTTAAAAAAAGCGTGACCAGAAAGCTGATCATTAAGTAGATTTCTATTAATTCAAGTTATGAGTTGAGTGTTGAATTTATTCATAAAATACAATTATTTTTTTACTATGTTATTTGGAAGGGTATAGATTTACTAACTCCATTAAATTTGAGGCTTTCTAAGTTTTTGCATTGCTAAAGCAAAAAGATATTTGTATACAAATAACCTTAAATAAAATTATTTACCAGTGTTATAAACTCTCCTTCTTTAAAAGGAAATCTTAGTCATTTTTGATTACCAAATGACAAGAGAAACTTCTCTTTTCTAGTTAAACGGTAATGTGTAATGAACGTCTTGTTTTGGATAAATGATTAATCTTTCTTTTTTTTTTTTTTAAGGAATGGGCTGTTTTTGGGGAGCTGAAAGGAAATTCTGGATCTTGAAAGGAGTGTATTCAACTCAAGTTGGTTTTGCAGGAGGCTATACTTCTAATCCTACTTACAAAGAAGTCTGCTCAGGTAGGAAGAATTTGCTTTGTCATATTAGTAGGAGAATAAGGGAGGTCTTGTCCCTGCTGTTGGATGACAGGTTCTTTAAAGTGGAAATAAAATTTTTTATATGTTTCCTTAGTCTTTATCATTTCTGTAAATATACTTATTGGCCTCTCACTTTATATTTTTAGAAGATGGTAAACTTCCTATGAAATGTATCATTTAGCTTTTGCTCTGGAACAACCACCCTAAAACTTAGTGGCTTAAAACAATCATTTTATTAGCTTATGATTCCAATGATCCAAAAATTAGGCTGTGCTCAGCTTGGTGCTTCTTCTGCTAGTCTCCTCTGGACTCACTCCTGTGGCTTTGGTCAACTGGTGGACTGTGTGGGGGCTGGTTGGCCTAGGCTAGCTTCACTCATATGTCTGGTAACTGGTGCTTACTGTTGGCTGAGATGATGGGGATGGTGGACCATGTGTCTTCAGCATGCTGGACTGCACTAATGCACACGGTGGTGGATGCAGAAAACCCAGGAGCAGCAAGAGAGGACGAGCTCGTTCTCCATGTCTCGTTTATTATTATCCTACTGCCGAAGCAAGTCACATGGTCTAGCCCAGGGTCGATGTGGGATGGGCTCCCCAAAGGCAGGGAGACAGGGAGATAGTGAGGTGTGATGAAATCAGGGCCATTACTGCAACAGTCCACAGGTGAGACAGACACAATGTGGACCAGACGTGTTTTCTGGAGGGAAAAGCGTTAAAAGCCATGCTGTGATGTACAGCTCGGCACACTGTGGCCCAGAGGCTGCATCCTGCTTGCTGCCTGTCTCTATAAATACATTTTCATTGCAACATAGCCATGCCCGTTATTATTACTTTTTTTAATATATCATCTATGAGTGCATTCATGCCACAATGGCAGACTTGAGTGGTTGCAACAGACTCTATGGTCTGCAAAGCCTGAAATATTTTCTGTCTGGCCCTTCATGGGAAAACATTTACCAACCTGTGCTCTAGGCCAACAGGATAGGCAGATGCCCCTATGGCAAATTCTAGCTGGATTACCAGATGACCTGTCGGGATTTGTTTCGGGTCCTCAAGGATTTCCCTTACTTTCCTGTCAGCTCAGGTAGCATTTAAAACAATTTTCTAAAAGAGTATTTTATTCACCATCTTAAGAGGTCTCAACAGGGAGGGTTTATCTAGATCCGTAGTCCACCATATTGACAGAAATGGGATTTTAAAAATATGTAAACAGTCTTATCTTTTTAAAGTCAAGTCCTGAATTGGTGTTATTTGAGGAGGATGCTCTCGCTCTCCGAGGGCCCGGGCAGTGTGGCGGGGAGGAGCATGTGCAGTGACCAGCCTGGTTGATTTGTTTGCTGCAATATGACTTCTGATTCCGAAATGAAATTTGAGCTGCACAACAATGGAAATATTATACGAATATGCATTTTCTTGTTTCTCTTATCTGTAGAGAAGAATTGAAACATTCTGATGGGTATTGAGAATGTGGAATATCGAACAAATACTTTAACGGTTAATCTTTTTTTCTTTTTTTTTTTTTTTTTGCTTCTGTTTCAAAATTAAACAAATGCTTAGGCGGAGCTATCAATAGAGATTCCGATGAACCCTGGAGATCGCCCAGGTGTATCCTCTCAAGTCTTAGGAATGGAAATGAATAGATTCCTTCCTGTAATTCCAGACATGACTTAATGGCCTAAGAGGAAAAGGTTGCTAAGAAAACCCCCAAATATCTACTGTTACGCCTATTATCCTCAACCAGAAAGATGTTAATCATCAATTAGAATATTGCGATCGCTCGTTTGCTCAGAATCTTTCTAGTTCAACTCTTTACCCGAACGATAACAACGTGATAATTGCCACGTGTCGGATCCCTACTGTATGCCAGACATCCTAATAAGCACTTTTTCTGTCTTTGCTTTTTTTCCAAACAGTTCCACGAAGCATCTTAGTTTCTGTCTAGTACAGAGGGCGTGTTGAGGCTCAGAGGGGATAAGTAACTTACCCAAGGTCGTGTGTGGCAGGAGTCCCTACCTCCCTAGCTCTCAGCCCAGAGTTCATGCCCCTGACTAGGGTGCGAGTCATCCGGCTGCCGCTACGGCCCAGCCATCCTCTATCCATCTATTTGTACCGCCTCCACCAAGTCACAAATCCTTCCATGTCTATCCCTCTACTCTACTTCTGAATATGCGGTGTGCTTTCTGATGATTACTGTAAGGAAAATGCCAAGGAGTTTTGTTTTTGTCTTTCTTATGTTTAGAAGAAAAACGGGCAAAACCCTTTTAAGATACAGTTCATGCGAACAGCTGGCGTGCGAGGGGCCTGGAGCAGTGGTGGGGCACAGAAACCACAGAGGCCGGTGAAGAACTCTCTGTTCAATACGAGCACTACCTGCTAAGTTAGCGGCAGCGTTGGGAGGCATGGTTGTCATGGAAACTTGTTCCTGATTGGAGAGAGAGAGTTATAGGGTCTTACCCAGACGCAGAAGGAGAGATGATTTCTTTCCCTAGGCCCTTTTTTTTTTTTGTTCTGATCATAAAAGGGAAAAACAAAAAGGCAGAGAGGAGCTATGATAGAAAGGTCCCTCTGGCACAGAAGTGGTAGAGCCTTCGGATCCCTGGGACTAGCAGGGAAGGAGAACAAATAAGGTCCCCTAGCTAGAGTAATTATGGTAACCAGCTAATTAAAGATTTTTGACGGAGGAGAGGGGTGAGGGAAACAGAAAGCAGGCTACACCGGCGGGCCTCCCCTCCGAAGCCTCTGGTGCTCGAAGCCTTGCTGAACACGTCGGCCCTGGAGGGGTCTGAGTTGAAAGACAAAACAAAACAAAACAAAACAAAAAAACAACAACAAAAAAACAAAACAACAAAACCAAGGCTCTGGTAAGATACGTAATAATTGCCCGGGTTCATTCGGTGTGGCAGAAATACTAGTCTATACTCTAGTATTTGCATTAATGTCAAAATTGCTGACTCTTGTGTTTGCACTTCACTTTGATCACAACCCAGGAACGTTTTGTAAAGGTCTTGATTTATTTTTATTTTTTTCAAGAAAAGAAGCACAAGGACCTAGGTTGTGTGCAAATTCCTTCTCTCGCATATAAGTGTTCTTGAATCTAATTGCACCATTTGGTGTCTTGGGCAGGTGCCAGAATTATAGGGAGGGGCTGACCGAAATGCACGGGGCTAGCTTTACCACCTCCCCCGCCCCCGAAACCTGTGGTGTCATGGCACGCACCAGGGCTTCCACAAGCAGTGTGTGGGCACGCGGGCGGATGCCCGCAGCCCAGGAGCCGCGGACTCAAGTTTGCCACGCCCACCCCACTTGTGGGTGCACGGAGCCTCGACGGGGACGTGCGAGCGAGCACGTGTGTGAGCACAGAAGCAACACGTGTTGCCGATCCGTGTCTCCGTGATATTTCTATGCGGAGAGTGATGGGTCTGTAACTCTGAAAGCTGAGCTGGAGTTGCGGTTAGGAAAGGAGAGAAGACACAGCCTCGGGGAACTGCTGAAGGAGGAGAGGACCCCGGCAGAGACCTGAGGATAGAGATCTGAGCAGAACACTCAGGGACAGGCTCGATGATGGGTCTGTTCGCGATGAGTGATCACCAGCTCTTGGTGCCCCTCGAGACTGGCATATGGAGAGGATACAAGGGGACAACGGCTCCTTAAGAATTAGCAGTAAAGTTGCCTGTTGGGAATGGAAGTATAAAATAAGCCTGTACCGAATCGGAGTGGACATAGGCAATGACAGAAGGCAGATTGGTTTCTGGATCTGTGGGACTTCAGAGGAAAGCTATGGAACGCCCTGACTATGTAAAAGGAGAATCTGGGCCTCAGCAGGAGGTTGGGAAGCCAGGACAGAAGGGCGGGGGTCCTGGTGGCACCTTCTGGGGTGCTTTGGGCAGACCCACAGAGCCTGGCACCATGGCACTTCTAAGTTGTATCACTGACCTCTTCTTCTGATCCATACTTTTCTGATCCAACCTTCTAATCTTTTGTCCTCCTGTGGAGATTATGTACAGAAAGAAAATGCAGTGAGACCAGGTTGGGCAGGCAGACAGTTCTAATTCTCATTTCCAATTCAATAAAACGCCACTCTGAGATGTCTATGTCAGTCTATTCTGAGTTTAGTCTGCATGGGTCACTCTCTCCAAACTGAGCTAACCTCAGGTTGAATTAAGTGATGGAAATGGAATTTTGGCCTTCAAAGCTGAGAGCTAGAAGCCAGACCTCCATGATTTTCCAAAGGCTGCAGCTGCCTCCTTCCGTTCCCCCTGGGGATTCCCCATCCCTCGCACATGCCCACGATTTCATTTAAACCTGTTTCCAAAGTGAACATCCTCCCGTAATCTTCCCTTCCTCACATTCCTCAATTAACACTGAACCTGCAGCGCACAGGCCGAGACCCTTTCCTCTCCCACGTGTTTTGGGCCTGAATCCTCACCCCTCTGAGAGCCGCCCACCCCCAGCTTCTGCACCAGGCACCCCGTCTCTGCTCGGCCGTGGGGCAGCAGCTCTTGCGGCCCGCAGACCTCTGACTTGCTGCTGATCTGTCTCTGGGACACGCGGAGCAGTGATGTGAGTCTCCTAAAATGATTTCCAAGGCTTCATCCATTCACTTTTGTTCCTTACAAGCTCAGTGTCTGCCTGGCACCAGAGAACCCACAGTCTGGAACTAATAGCCATGGGGAGCCTAAGTTTCATGCAGGCCTTCTTGAATAAATTAACTATGCCGTTTACTGGGGGTGTACCACGTGCAAGACATCGTACCAGGTACTAGGGGAAGGTGGTTTATGGGGTGAAGTTGAGTAATCCTAGACCTTGTCTTCCAGAATTCTTTCCTCTATAGTTACACGAAGGCTTGGTCTCTCACATGTGTTTTGAAGAGTTGGGCTGACACTGGTTCTCTCGTTACAGAGGCGCGCACACACCCGCACGCACACGCACACACACTCCCTCAAACAGTTGTTATGCAAACCAGCTGATTAACTGGCCTGCTGTTGCTTTACTGCATTGATTTTAGAAGTAATTGAGCTATTCAGATCCCTGAATACTCTGATAGAGAATCATTCTTACATTTTGTAATAACGACTGTACAGATGAAAATATGAAAAGACATTCTGCAATGGATAAGCATTCTGGGTTAATTTCAGTGCATTAGCCTAATATACAAATACCCCATCGCTGGCAAGAAAACCCAGGATGTTCATTCACTGGGTAATATCTTTTCATATTTTGCTTACAGATGTTCAGAACAATTCCGTGTTTATTAGTCTATTCAGAAGCTTGTCGAAATCTGCACAGCCGAGTGGCACCAAAACCAGAGGCATGAAAGGGACCGCACAACTTTCTCTCAGCAGTGACATTTACACAACCACCGGAGGAAATCTGAGGCCCAGACACTTTCTTTATCAACAGAAGACTCTGCTGGGTTGTCAGGCAGACTGTCCCACCGAGGTCCCGAGCGGGAGTCCTGGTCTGGGAGGAGCAGAGTGTGGGAGTCCGCAGGGGCCCTCCTAGGGGTGTCGACGTCCGGGGCATTTCACTCCCTGAGCCTCAGTTTCCTCTCTTGTAAAATGGGAGCAGTGCTGCTTTATGAAGCCAATTGAGTTGGGGTTGGGTTCTTACTTGAAAATAAAACTGTTTCAAATTGGAAGTATTCTAGAAAATCTAGGACATACGCTTTCCATCACTCTCGCTGTAGGGCATGTTAAAGGTAAAAGTGACGGGTCACGAAGCATCGCTGGGTAGGGGCCGGGGTGAGCCTGGGGCATGTGTGCCTGGCCTGGCACAAGGGACTCACTTTCTTCTTCCCCTTGTCTGTGGATGGCAGGTCACATCCACCCCGTCCCCGAATGCATGTTGTTATTTCCTTACGCTTAAGAGCTCTACCTAAGCATTGAATACTAATTTCCCCTCTAATGTGAAGCAACTCAGTATACCTTTTTTTCTCTTTTTTGAGTTTGACTGAATGTCTGAAGTGTTTGGGTGGAAGCACATGTCTACCTATCTTACATGAGATTAATGATCCATCCTTCTTCAAAGTAGGCATGAGTTCTGTTATTAGCAGATTTTATCAAGCAATGTAAAACTCATTCTAAATTCCTTACAGACGACATTAAATCTCCTTTTAGTGCACAGTCAGTCTTATTGTACTCATTTCAATGCCAGTCAAGGTAAATTACTAAGATATTGACATATCCCTGAAAATGGAAGAACTCTGGTGTTCAGTTCTTGCTACAAGCAATTTGATCGCTTTTTGTTCCTCTTACTTTAGGCATAAAATTGGACCTTGCACTTGGAGCAGGCAGGTTAAAAGTGCTTCTCTCTTTCGAACCCACAGGCACGAAGCAAGCTTCGGGGGCAGGGACCTTTGACTTACGGTTATAGCCCCTCGGACCACAGACAGTTCCCCACACAACGCCGCCTCCCCTCTGCCCATCCACATAGCTATTCGAGAAATTAGTTCAGTGAATGGACTCATTGCCTGATGGAGAAAATATAGGTAGTGGGGAAACTGCTGGCTCTTCCAAGCCTCAATCACCAGAAACAACGAGTGTGGCGGCTTGACAGGCAGCACCGTCCCTCTGAAGGGCTGACGCCAGAGGCTGGGGCTCGGTCAAGGCATTTCACACCTGGAAGGGACTTTAACCATCTGCTACCCAGTGGCTTTCAAACTGGGTGACCAGGGAACCCTCGAGCACCAGAGGGGTGCTTCGGGGGTTCCACAGGTAATGAAGGGTTTGAACAAAAGAGCAGCGATTTAAGCTGCTCAGGGAACCCATCCACGGCTTCTAGCTGCTGTATTATGTATTGGGGTCCTGATGATTGTTTCATCTTTAAAATTTCTTGAAATATTTGAAAACCACTGAGACTACTTTCTTTTCAGTTAAGGAAACTGAGGCAGAGAGAGAGAGAGGAAGTGATTTCACAGAGAGATTTGAATAGAAGGGTTGAAAATCTACTTGTCTTTCCAGACCACAACGTGGCTAGAATCCTAGAGGGAAGTTCAGCTGGTGCGTGTGTTCTGCCCTGTATGGTGAGGCTGGCCATGAAGGATTCAGGGTGGGTATGGCTTTGAGTTTGAATGTTAAGATGCAAGTGCTCCGTGTTTTTGTCATTTAGTTTCTGCCTGTCGTTTCGGTTGGGCTGGATTTTTCCCTTTAATTAGGTCCTGGGGTTTCCTAACAGAAAGGTCTTGTGTCTCCAGGTGCTCTGAGTGCTGTCTGACCCCGCCCGGGGCAGAGCCGGGGGCATGACAGCACAGAGACCCTGCAGAAGCCGGGACGGGGGAGGGCTGAGAAAGGGAACCATCGAGCTGGGGCGTGGATTCTTTGCTGTCTCACCACCCTCGCACGCAAATTGGCTTCCCAGCCTGGGCTGTGCACCCCCCGAGCCTGCAGAGTTAGCCAAGCACTCTGCAAATTGATTTGTCTGTCACGCGTGGCCTGTAGACTTTATACATAATAAATACCTACTGCAGTTTCCAGTGTCCAAGGGAGGTGGCTTCGTGATGAGTGAAATATGCTCTCACTTGGTGTCACTGAATCCAGAGCAGCTCTTCGTCCCACACAGCTCCCCTACCCACAGATTCTAGAATCAGAGCGACCCTGCGGGGGCTTTTCTGCAGCGTGGGGACAAAATCACACGGTCTCTCACACTCACACGGGTCTGTGACCTGTACGCTAGCGGGTAGGTCAAGGTTCTCAAAGTTGAAAGCAAATAGACACGGGCACGTTTTGCTAGAGATATTTTGAGTGTGCCTGAATGTTGAGATCCAGCATCAGCCATCAGAGAGGATGAGGATTTTTCTATAGCTCCAAAGAGCTGAAGGCTGGCAAGCGCCAAAACAGCTGGCACCATAAGACCGCCGTCCTGAGATGGTAGAAGGAGGCAGTTGTGACTTTCCCTCCTCATCGGGTTCATTGGCCAAAGACTCCCGTCATGTCAGGGTCTGTCCTCAGTCATTTGAGGGCAAGGGGTGAGTGAATTTTGACATGTGTAGATTCTCTGAAGACTATTACATGTGCTATGTGTTCTTCATATGGCCTTGATATTTTAATATTCTCCAGCTTCTTTGGCTGTTCGAGCCACCTCTCTCCTTGAACGGCTTAAATCACTGCCGGGGAACAGGTGCAATGATCACAGGGCACCAGACTGGCAGACCTGAAGTAGTTAAATGTGTCAATGTGTCAGCGTATCTGGTGGTGAAATGCGAAAGTGAAAAATAAATTAAATGGAAAGGAACAATAATAAAAACATGCTTCATACCCGTCCCAGACTAAAAATAGGTTATTCTTTCATTGTCTCAGGATTATATTCTCAAAGATTTAGAAGGGAGATTAAGAGGAATTTGCTATAGCAAGCACTTCTTAAAACGTAATTGCCAAAGCAACTGATGAAGTGCCTGCACTGATACTTTCAAATCACATATAATGGAGCCATAATGTAATATGAGAAAATAACCTTATGGGGGGGGGTTGAGCTTCTCTAGGAATTTTATGTGATGCGCTGGGTCTTAATTACTTCATAATGACTGACAATTTTTAGAGCCCTAGAATAAGAGTTCCTTTTTTTTTTTTTTCCCTAAGTCACATTAAAAATAAATATCTGGGTCAATTACTGCCCCATCTGCCAAGTTGAAAATTGCAACAAGAGGGACTCATACAAAAACACGGTCTCCCGTCGTGGGAGCGGAGCGGCCTGGGGAAGGGGTCACTGCCGTTTGCGGGGACCGTGCCTCCGACTTGCCTGGGCCTCGGCAGCCTGGGAGCCATTCACAAACCGCCAGGGTCCCGCAGCCACGGGGTGAGCTGTGCTTAATAAACCCCGGCCTCTGGTGCATGGCACGCTGGAGTCTCTCAGGGAATGCCAGGGGACAGGGCTGATTGCAGCGCCCTGTCTGTCTGGCGGGAGCATTCTGATGGGGGGCCACTTATCCACAACGTGTCGTGAGCATTATTGCTTGTAGTGACAGTTGTTGCCTTTGCCTTTCTTTGGTGACGTTCATTCTTCCCCCTTCTCTCCCCCTCCCTCTTTTTCTCCTTTCTTTCTTCCAGTTAAGGGTAAGTTGTGTTTTCCACTCTGGTTTATTGCTATTACAATATAATGCTGAAAAAAAATCAGCAAGCGGTGACTTGGTATATAGTAAACATCTTTGGTTTAGGAGAACAGTTTGTGTAACATAATGCTCTCAACAGACACTGCAATAGTTTAGGTTAATCGTTGATTTGTAATCTATATAGCGATCCTTGTCCCGGGCCTGTGAGACGGAGCAGCGTCAACGCTCTCGCTTACAGACATGCCAGGGGCTTGGGACACTTACAAAGTCAGTCCGCGTGTCCCCCGGCTACTTAGAGTAGTGACAGTCTCTGTCGCTGGCCTTGGAAATAAAACAGGGTTTATATTTTAGACTGTTTCCTCCTAAGCCTTTTCTTCATTCGTTTCCAATAAATGCATTTTCATGTGCGTTTCTTTGAGCATTTTAGGGTAATTTGAAAATATTAAATAAGCTGTTAGGTTCTTCTAGAATTTTGAACGTGACTTATAAAAAACGTGTAGTGGCCTGGGACCATTTGGATGAAAGTGATCCACAGAAACAAGGGATTTCTTTTTCTTTAGATGGACGGACCTTAGAGGTCATCTATTCCAGTGATTTCTAAAATTTTATTAAGCATTAGAACCTTTTCTTTAGGTAATAATTGTGCGCAGTAGCCTAATATTAAAACAGCATCCAAGGTGCTCTGATTGGAAGCTTCCCCTGACACTGTCCTCTCTGTTCCGGCCCTGGAGGTGCCTCCTTGGAACCCACAAGGAGCTCAGTGTGCAAAGCAGTTGAGGACCAGGGACAGCTCCACGCGGGGCTGAAACACGCTGTAAATAAAACAAGAAGGCCTCCCACAGGTGCAGGGCTGTGAGCTGGATGTCCACAGCAGCCACAGGATGGTCAGGGAGGCCGTGCAGGGACAAGGGCCTCTTCCTCTGTGCCTTCCCAGGTGTGCCCGGGCACGCAGGAGCCCCAGGCAGAGAGACACATTCCCACACAAGCTCCAGGTCTCTCAGCAAGTGGCCGGAGCATCCTGTCCTCCCACTTTCAGCTTCAGGTCTGGCTCCTTGAGCACATTCATTTTAAAGGTCTCCCCTCCTCGTCCCCGGGAGGTAAGGAGCTGTTGGTGACTGTGACACCAGTGCTCCTGTCAGCAGCCCTGCTTTGCCCTGGAAGGGTGGGTTGACAAAAAGCCAGAGGTGCCTGAACTTGTGCATCTCTGTGCACGAGAAAGAAAAAATCTGTCACTTTGTTTAAGTCTTGTTCCGTTGTATTTGATAGTTTGAAAATGCTCCAGGGAAAATCACCTGTCCACCTGTAAAAGTCGGGTGGTGTCATGGTGAAGCCACATACTGGGTGCGGGACAGTGGATTGGGGGAGATGCTGGGTTTTTTTTTTAATCTTTTATTTTTTTTTAAGCTAATGAAACTTTTTAAAGAGCAGTTTTAGGTCACAGCAAAATCGAGCAGAACGTACAGAGTCCCCATACACCCGCCCCCCCATGTGTGCACAGCCCCCGCCCCAGAGGGGCGCGTTTGTGACAGTCGAGGAGCCCACACTGACCCATCCTCCCCGTCCAGAGCCGCAGTCCACACTAAGTTCATTCTTGATGCTTGGACGTCTGTGTTAGGACGTGTGTCCGCCATGAGGGGGTTTCACAGAGGAGCTTCACTGTCCTAAAGACCCTCTGTGCTCTGCCTCGTCATCCCTCCCTCCCCGCCCCCGCCCCGGCAACTGCTGCTCTGTCCGCTGTCTCTGTGCTTTTGCCTTTTCCAGAATGTCCCAGAGTTGGAATCGCACCTCCTGTGGCCTTTTCAGACTGGCTTCTTTCAGTCACGTGCACTTAAAAGTTGCCGCACGTCTTTCCACGGCTCGATGGCTCGTTTCCTTTTAGCCCTGAGTAGCATGCCGTGGTCTGGACGACCCGCAGTGTGCTTGCCCATCCACCTGCTGCAGGACGTCCCGGGAGCTTCCGCATTTTGACAGCTGTGTGGCTGCTGTGAACATGGGGAGCTGGTTTTAACCACATGGCCGAGAAAAGATAAATGCGAGAGCTCTGGGTGGGGCGTCTGGGGGCCTGGGTTGAAGTGGAGTCTTGCCACAGGGGGTTTCTGCTGGCTAATGCCAGGCACCTGGGGGCTTTGTCCATCAAAGCAATTAAAACTAAAATTTTTGCATGTCGGGGGCGGGAATCACATAAGTGACAAAAGTTTGGAGAGCACGGCCGTGGGCGGATTGCTGGTGGTACAAATCTCAGGGGAAGGTACCTTTTCTCTCTCCATAGGGTCCCAGCGTTCAGACAGGCAAGGGTCCATGCCACCCTCTCCGTGGGCAGACGCCTTTCTCTTTTCACCCTTAGCTGAGGCTGGAGTTCCAGCTCTGTGGGTGTCTCCTAAGAGATTCCTCACGTCAGGGGCCACTGGGGTTTGTCTCCTGCCCTCCTCATCAGCCCCGGGAGCCCATCAAAGCAGGTTCAAGACAAACTCCCACCATTCGGAGTCTGCATACCTTCTAGGTTTCTTATTTTCACCTTGTTTCTGGCTTCTGTGCATTTCTTTCTTTCCTGCTAGCTCAGTGAAGAATTTTTTAAAAAGATGTATTTACCCAGCACTTTAGTTCTATCAGACGGGAAGACTGGATCAGGTGCTGTTGTGCCGTATTCCCGGCCAGCGCATTCTGAGTGCTCGTGGACAAATAACGGTTTTTTAGGAGGTGGTGACACCGTTTCCCCCAGGATGGTCAGGAATGGGCGCGAACAGATGGAAGCATTCATTCACGTGACTTGGAGGGGTCCTTAGGCAGCCTGCAGGTAAGAGAGGGATGACAGGCCTTCCCCAGCTCCACATAAGACAGCGCAATTAAACACGGAATGCCCTTGCCCCAGGAAGATTTGGCCTCAGAGACCTCGGGTCCCGGTGCGTTGGGAGCTCAGACACTTTGACAGCCAGCGTGCGCTCTCTGCTTGTGTCTCTAAACTGTTCCGAGTCATTTAAAATTACTGCACCCCCAGGACTTACCGTTTGAGTCTAGATGTTGAATGAGGGCGATCGTATCTCAATCTTTGGACGAGTTTCCCCAGGCTTTGATGAGAAGTAGAGTCCCATTTAGAAAGGGACTTGCCTCGGTCACAGAATTCACTCTCTTACTTAGGACATAATTTTATTTTTCTGACGGGACATGTTTGATGGCATCCCTCCAGCCAAATCGATGCGGCAGGGAGGCGAGCACGGCATGTCCTGGTCAGGAGCAGGAGATGGGATGATGAGATTACCCCGTACACATTTTGATGGCTTCGGAGTTGGGAGAAAGAAAATTATGGCTAATGTTTTTGAGTGCTTCCCATGTGCTAGGCGTCATTCCAAATCCTTTACACGTAACAACTTCTTCAATTTTCATAACAGCTGAGTGGGGAGGCAAGTATGCCAGTGTGCCCACTTTAAAGATGGACACACCGAGGCGCAGGGAGATCCTCTTACTCGTCTAAACCTTCGTAATTAGTAAGCGGCAGAGCTAGAATGCACGCATCGACGGTCTAGGTCTAGAGTCCTTGCTTTTAACAACTGTGCTATGTCTCTCTAAAAGAGAATAAAAACGTACAAGGAGGCACAATAAAAAGAACTCAATTTTCAGTAAGATGTCCAACACCTCCCAAAATAAGAAAAGCAAGCATACAACTATTGGGAAAGACTTGTTTTTATGTAAAGGTTCCCTGCCTACTAGATTTTCCTTGAGGGTAGACTATGTCTACTACTACTGTGTCTACATCTCTCTACTCTCCTAACATTGAGAGCAATGCCTTGTACCCAGTAGGCACCCAATCGATGCTGATTGAATGCACTTGTTGGATCCCCTCATGTATTAAATGAGGTCCAGTCTGAGGATCCAGCGGGAAGGTCTGGGGCAGGTGCTGGGACTCTAGTACTAAGCCTTGAGTGATGCTTCCTCACGAACACATTGACCACCACACTAGAAAAAAAATTTTTTTTCCTTGGGGCCATGGTGTTTTATTATGAAAATAGAATAAAAACTTTGAAAACAACACTACCCTTTCTAATTTAATGAAAAATTTGTTATTTTTTATTGTTTTCTGTTTTTTTCAATAAAAAAGTAATGTTAAAACTTGAAAATTATTAATGTAAAAAGCAATGTGAAAACTTGAAAGATAGTTCATAAGGGTAACGTGTTTTTCTTGTCAGGCTTAAGTGTAATTTAAAGGGAAACAGAAATAGAAATATGAAATTTGTTGGCTTCTGTTCATTTAATCCATGTTTTGAGAATTGAATTGTCGATATTAATTGTAACAATAAGGACATCAGCAAGTAAGATTTTCAGGAACCAACTGCAGAGTTTTGCTTCACAAGGCCCCAGGCTTAAAGCTAGCGTGAGTTAAATACAACTCACATGGCAGTTAACGTGTTGAATGAAGAATCAGAACATACCGTGAGAAAAGTCCAAAGACCCTGTAAGTGGCAGCTCCTCCTCGGTGGTTTGAAGAGTGGAGGTCTGGATGAAACCGGGCTTTGCCTTACACTGATCAGCAAAGGGCTTTGCCAGTTACCTAAGAAGTTTTAATAATCTGATGTACATGTTCCTCTGTTGCCTTTGACCCTGTCAGATCTAGTGAAGTTCTCAATGCCCTGAAAAGAAATGGGTTTAGATCTATGGCCACTTACTGGTAAAAATGAGTTTACTTTAAAGCTTCATCGATCTGTTGGGCTGTAGCAAGGTGAGACATGGTTTATCACACAGTCTTTTAGTTTCTGGAGCACCCTGTCAACACTGAGCATATAAAACGGAACCCAATTACACGCAGAAGAGTTAATTCACAGATGGGTGGAAGGAACGTTACGCATGATCAGAGTCAGGTGGTAAAAGGTACACTTCATGGCGAAACCAGGTAGCTAGGGACTCCTTTCTCTGATTCTCTTCCTGTATCTGTTGAGTACTTAGTAGGTGAAAAGTGTTTTTCTGGGAATTGGGACACGTTCAGGAAATAATATGTTGTCCCTTCCACTCCAGGAGTGTATGCTGTCTTAGGATGTGGGACTAAAGGCAAGTGGGTGTGTGTGTGGAGGAGAGATTCAGGTGCGTTCTGCAGCCTTTCCTGGGTCTTATCTTCCGTACTCCTGACTACGCCTTTGCAAATCGTGCCTGCTGCTCCCCTGGGCTTTTCCTTGTGGACTTGTAGCATCCCTCTGGTCACGGGCGCTCCTGACTCTGGCTCTGCCCGCTTCTCCCCGGCCTGCGGACCCTCGTCGTTGGGTGGTTCTGTTGCTCCTGGCCCTGGTTTGGGACGTGCCTTCTGATAACCTTGACACGAAGCTCCAGAGAAGGGGCCTGGACCTGTTTCCCTGAGAATGCGTCAGATACCGCAGTTCCAGAAAGGAAAATGCAAGCATGTTATTTAGGTCTGTTTCCCAATTTGGACTGGAAATAAACACTACCAAGACTAAATGGATTCAGAGTAACTACATGAGCTGTCAGAATAGATGGCAAAGAAATGGAAGAAATGAGCGGCTGTGTGGAGGTGAGGCATTTAGGAAGGAGGCTCACCCTGTAATCTGGACTGATTGCAGTGGACTTCTAGATGAGGGATCACATATGACAAATAAACAAGAGTATTTAGTGCCACCATGCCCGGGCCAGTGGTACGGGGACACAGAATTCTGGTTAGTGATGAAAGTGAAATCAAAGAGCTGCAGTCGCCCCAAGATGAATGGGACAGAGGAGCAAAGTTGCCATGGATGAGACACAGGTGGAGGGGGTGGGGGGACAGGAGAACGTCCCACACCTCTAGCGGCACACCGGCGAGGCAGCACGCAATGTCAACAAGCACAGATGGGCTGGTCACGTAGCCCGGAGTCAGGGCAACAGATGGACAATTCACTGCATAAATTGGCTACCCAGGGACCACAAAGGCCTGCTGGGAAATCCAAGGACGTATCAGGCTGACCCAATGACAACGTACCTGCGCAGAGGTACAAACAGGTGCCCGTGATCGGAATGGAGAGTGGATAGCAATTTGCACGGGAGAGGGGGGGGAATGCAAATGAAATCCAATAAGGGAATATAGGAAATTTCATTCTGTGTATTTTTTAAAAGATGTCTTTTGTAAGAGGACTCATCATCTTTAATTCATCTTCATACGACCTGACTTTCGTGATGTCATTTCTGAATGTTACAATCATGTGGTGCTGAGAGAGGAAATATTGTAACGTTTGGATATTTGGTAGATATCCAAAATATATCTGAAATTAATTTTCTTAATGCTGAATTTTTACGCTAAGCACAAAATGTAAAATAATAACTTTATTGGAAATAGGTAACTACAGAATGTGGTTCGGTTTTCAAAATGAAGTGTAAAGCACGAGATGGAATTGTCATTTAACAACCAAATAGTATTAAACTAAAACGAAAATCATGTTCTCTGGCTATTGTAGGTCACTGCAATAGTGTACCACGAAAAATATAGTCTGCTCTGGTCGTATTAGTAACCTTTTTATTTGGTGGCAAAATGGAGGAACTGGCATGTCTTTAAGTTGCTACCCACTCGACATTTTCATACACATTTGGTGTGTGTACACATTCGTGTTAGAAGTTCTTTTTCGAAAGCCTTTAAAAATCAGTCACCTACCATTTGAAAGTGACTGAGAGAGGGGCCATGTACAGTGCTTAGCAGGCAGACTTGTTTCTGCCTTCATGAAGGTGTACAGCCATATTTTTTTTAAAAAATAGACTTTAATTTTTAGAGCAATTTTAGGTTTCTAGAAAAATTAGGCAGGAAGTACACAGAATTCACGTTACCCCACCCCACCCCCTCTCACATACATTTTCGCCCTGTTATTAACATCTCACATTAGGGTGGTACATTTGTTATAATTGATGAGCCAATATTGATATGTTTTGTTAACTAAAGTCCACCGTCTACCTTAGGGTCACTGTTGGTGTGGTACATCCCGTGGGTTTTGACAAATGTACAGTGTACGTGTTCACCATGACAGCATCGTACAGGATAGTTTCACTGCCCCAAACATCCTCTGTGCGCCGACTATTCATCCCTTGAGTTTTGCCTCTTCCAGAATCTCATGTATTGATAGTTGCACGATCGCAAAATGTAGTTAGAATCATGCGGCAGGTGGCCCTTTTAGATGGGCTTTTTTCGCTTGGCCGTCTGCAGTTAAGACCGCTCCTGTCTTTTTATCACTGAACGGCAATCCGTTACGTAGAGGTACCGCAGGTTGTTCATCCATTCACCCATCGAAATGCACTGCAGTTGCTTCCAGTTTTCCACAAACAAATCTTGCCCAAGTTGGTCTCGAACTCCTGGCCTCAAGCCATCCTCCTGCCTCGGCCTCCCTAAGTGCTGGGATTACAGGCATGAGCCACCGTGCCCAGCGTAAAGTACACATTTTAAAGTGTACAGTGTGAGTTTTGACTTACGTAGACCCTATAAAACCATTACCACAATCAAGATCATGAACATTTCCGTCTCTCCAAAGTTTCCTCACGGGCCTTTGCAATCCCTCCCTCCTGCCTTCCTCATCCCTCGACCCCCATGCCCGGGCAACCTCTGATGGGCTTTCTGTCACCACAGATAAATTTTTATTTTGTAGAATTTTATGTGGAATCCTACAGTATGAACTCTTTTATGTCTGGCTTCTTTCATTCGACTTAACTGTTCTGAGATGCATCCCTGTCTTATGTGTATCAGTAGTTCACGTTTTTGTGGCTGCTGAATAGTATCCTGTCATATTCGTGTTACATCCACACACCTGTTGGTAAACATCTGGGTTGTTTTCAGTTTTGGGGTGTTACAAATGATGCTGTCATACACAGTTATATACAAGTCTTTGGATGGCTGTATACTCTCATTTCTCTTAGATAAATACCTAGAAATGGTACGACTAGGACTTGCGGTAGGTGCATATTTAATTTTTTAAGAAATTGCCAAACTGTTTTCCTAAGTGGTGGTACCATTTCACCTTCCCACCAGCGGTGCGTGAGGGTTTCAGTTGCATCACTTGTTCACCAGCACTTGGTGTGGGCAGTTTGTTTACTTTTAGTGATTCTGGGAGGTGTCCAGCGGCATCTCACTGTGTTTTTCCCTTGCATTTCCCTGAGGACTAAATGATGTCGAGTCTTTTTTTTTTCAGGTACCTACTTGTTATCTGTAAATCTTCTTTCATAAATTGTTCAAACCTTTTGTACATTTTTATTGGGTTGATTTTTTCTCTTATTCTAGAGTTTTGAGAGCTCTTCATGTATTCTGGATATAAGGCCTTCACCAGATCCATGATTTGCAGATATTTTCTCCGCGTCTACAGCTTGTCTTTGCATTCTTTCCACAGTGTTTTTCCAAGAGTAGAAGTTTTAAATTTTGATGAGATCTATCAATTTATTCTTTAATGGATTATACTTTTGTGTCAAATCTAAGAAATCTTTGCCTGACCCACGTTCATAAAGCTTCCCTCCCATCTTTCCCCCAGAAGTTTTATAGTTTAAGGTGTGCACTTAGAACTACTTTGAAATCATTTTTGTATACGATGCAAGTCTTTTGACATGTGTGCACTGTAGCAAAAGGCGCGTGGTCTCTTTATTCAGACAGAGAGAGGCGTCTTCCTTCTACCCATGCTGTCATATGGAAATGCAAAGGTCAACCGTACATTATAGACGTACATCACTCAAAAGCCCACTAAAATACATTGCCCAGTTTTCGTAATACATTTAATGAAAGAATAATAAGGTCATTGAGGGCAATCAGTGTTTTGTTATATTCTTGATTATATTCTTGATTATAGTTTGTTGCGTTTCTTGCTACCAATGTAGATGGAGTGAGAAGTCCGTCCCTTCCCCCTTTAATGGGAACCGGTGCAGCCCTGGACTCCGGTTTCAAACCTTGTCAACAGCAGTGATTGCGTATTGTTTACCCCCCACCTCCTCCTGGTCGTGGTAATTACGGCACTTTAGACTTCCTGGAGAGGACAGCAGAGCTTAATCATGTAATTATGTCTCTGGACAGCTATCCCAAACAATGCGCCTCGCCCTCGCTGCCGTTCAGGAGAACCGCCAAAAGAGAAGTTTGTTTGGGTTCTTTTTGTGAAGACCCAGTGGGAGGGGAGCTGCCGTCACAGAGAGCTGCCCGTGGACAGGGAAGGATTTTGGGAAGACAAAACAGGGCAGTGTAGGGATATCTGGTTTTGTTTTTTTCTGTGCTTGTCCCTGATTAGAGGAGGAGGAATTCTCAGCACGTCCCACTGACCGTGGTAGACAGCTGCGGTTCCGGGCCACTTATGCGGGATTGGAGCTAGTCTGTTCACCCCGGGAACGCCTGTGGGTCCCAGCTTTCAGCCTTCCACTGTGCTCTGGCCCCAGAGGTGCGCTTGCTTTCCGGAAATCAGTAGCTATATAGAAAAGAGCACTGGAATTGGAGTCAACAGATGGACGTGTGGATGTGTTTGCATTCTGACAGTCCCTTACACCTGCTGGGGGACCAGGAATGAGTCATTCAGCCTCTCCCAACTCTAATTCCCTTCTCTGCCAAACAAGGAGAAGAGTATCTTTTTAGTGTACGCACGTGGGCACACCCAGGGAATGTGCCCTACTCCTAGAGTGTTTCCCATAACAGGTCCAAGGCCACGCGTTGTCGCATCATTTTATGTAGAAGAAATAACTCGCACGTGTTCTTTTGGGAGGCACCATGGGAACTGGCTTCACTCCCTCCAGGGACCTTCCCTCGCCCCCTCCCCCGCCCTGGGTCAGCCGCTTCCCCTGTGCCCGCCCTTCCCTTGCACAGTGCGCTCACCGCACCTCCCGCCCCCGTGATGGTCTCCCTCCCCGCCTAAGGGCCAAGACCTCTAATTTATCTTCATAGCCCTAGTGCCGCTTAATAAGTGTTGGACGAATAAACAAGTAAATGAATACATATGAAGAAGAGCGGGACAGTCCTTTTGTTAACAGAAATTACAGGCAGAGGGCGGAGAGGGACGCACGTGAATAACCGCGGCCCCCACCTTCGGGCTATAACGAGCAATTCATTCATTCGTCTGTCAACAAAATGGGAACACTTCATCCTCATCTAATGAAATCGCTTTTATTGGCACTCCAGACATTTGGGTGGGAAGTACGGTGCTGAAAATGATCCCTAAAAAGAGTAGAAGCGCCGGGGACTGACTTCACTGCTGACTTCAGCCGTCTCTCCCCTGAGAGCGCGCTGGCCCTGCACCCCCACTGCGCGGGCCTCTCTTTTCCAACGCTTTCACCGTCTAGAACAGTGCCTGCCATGTAGTAAGATCCCCATAAATTGCTGCTGAATGATTAAGCGTTTGATAAAACCAGCTTGTATCATAAAGAATTTAAAAAAAAAATCACCCTGGCTTCAAATATTTTAATGCCATGAGTTCTTCTTTCCCCACCATGGGATTTTAATACAGCTCTGTGGCCATGTCAGATGTTCCTGTTGAGCAAGACTACGGGCTCATTTTCTCCATAGGCCACATTAAGCCATTAAATGGATCTCCACGTACCTGGCGGAGCCAACCTATTGAAGAGAATTATTTCGTGTCATCCTCCTGGAGTCTAGGTACCATTTAACTTCTTGCCATTGAAAGGCAACTTTATGGTAGTAACCTTTTCCCACCTCTTGGGCCCCTTATTTTTCGTTTTCTGGAAAAGACGCAGGTTGGAACACGACGAGTCCACACAGATAAGGCGCAGCCCACAAGCCACAAGCGTCTGCAGGTGCTCCCTGCGTCTCCCCGCTCAGTCGTTTGTCTCCAGGCCTGAATGCTTCTCCGACGCCTCTATTGGCAGCTGAAAATAGAGTCCCAGCCAATGTAGATGCATTGTTACCGCAAAATGCAATTTGCTGCCGCACGTCGTGTTCAGATAATGGGCAAAAGTAGAATTCATCCAAACAATTGTGCTCTGACCATTGTGTTCAAAGAAATGATACCACAGAGCGAGCCGTTCTTGGTTTTCTGAATCATTTAAATGGTTTCATTGTAAGGTACCCCTTTGTCGGCTGTTCCTCAGTGGGAAAATAAAGGCTTAACGGAATTTCTTTTCTTAAAGAAACAGAACTTATAGCAGAATCAGAAATATTTTGTGATATAGATCTATTTCTGGGGGGAAAAAACCCCATGCTACCCTTGATTACTGGATCCCTTTTGTAGGGTTGAGTCAACACTGTTCTTTGAGTTTTCTGGATGCATCAGGCATAGACTTGTGTGGACAACAGTGAAGTGTCACCTACAGGGAGTCAACAGGGCACAGTGACAAAAACATGGATCCAGAGACAGAAAACTTGGGTCTCAGCCTCGCTGCTACCACTTGCTCTCTGTGTGACTGTAAAAAAATGATCTCAGCTAGCTACGGGTTTGTTATGAGTGTCAAAGAAGAGGATGCATGTGTATAGTATTGTTTGAATAGTAAAGGAAAAACGTTTTTCAATTTCTATGGAATGAATATATTCTTGTGTGAACAGAATGGGAGGTTTGGGAGGTTTGATCTTTCCTTAATGCAATAGTATCAGAAAAATTTGTTTTGTTGCGTATCTATCTTTGAAAGTTTGCTTACATACCAGATCTTATTAAAAGTAATAAAAAAAGTTCTGCCTATGAGTAGCTTTTTTTGTTTCAAGATAACGCAGAGAGCTGCAAAACTCCATATAAAAGAAAGGCAACATGATGTCTTTTGGCTGAGGGCCACATTTCTGTTCATTTTCTGTAGAAATTGTAAGTGTGTCTTTTTTTGAAGAAACATGTAGGAAAAAAATCTGTAATCTACTAGTTGCCTTATTTATGTAATAGAAATTTTCATCCAAGTTTAATGATAAGGAGAAATAAGAGAATTCTGCAGATTGGAGACTGACAGCTTGATGCTGGTCATGCACAAGATCCCCGTGTGGGCTGCTAGAGGAGGACAGGGTGGTCACCAGTACCCAACATAAGGTCCCTGAAGCCACGTCAGAGCAGCTGCGGTTCCACACATTGGCAAAGGGATACCAGACAGGGGAACCGAGCATCCTACAGGTGGCTGCACCTGACATCCTTTGATCACGTGAGCATTTGCATGGAGTATTGGCACAAGTGACACCATTAGCTCGTTCATATATGATCCTATAAAGAATATAGGAAAGCTTTGATTCTGTGATCTGTGGGTTTTTCTTCAAGAGCAGAGAGTCGCCATGCCAGGCTGGAGGCACCACGGCGGGCTCCGTGCAGCGGGAGAGGGGCCTCCAGACGCGGGGGGATGCCAGGAGCCTCTCGCATGCCTGGCTTTGCCACCGCAGAAGCGCTGAGCTGGCAGGGAGCGCATTTCGTCCCTGGAAGAGAGCTTTATTTTATTTTAAACCCTCAGCTGCCTGGTGCACATTTTTGTTCTGGCAGTAAATAACTTTAAGCTCATTTATGCATTCTCTCTCTCTTTTTTTTAAATATTCCGTAGAAGAACAAAAGTTTTTAGATGGAGAACTCTCAAAACCTGATGATAAAGACATAAACAACTTTTAAAAAGCGGGCAAAAGATTGGAATACATGTGTCACCGAAAATATGTAGATGGCGTAGAACATCCAGTTTACAGGAAATAAAAGGAAGAGAGAAACACCTTACGTGACACATGCCATGCGCAGCAAGCAGGCGAATCTAGAATGTGGGGTACACTAAGGAAAACTGACCTGGTTTATTAAGTATGTGAGGTGTTAACAAAACAGGGGGCAGCGTCCTCTTCCGTAACATTTAAGGGACATAACAACCAGATACCATGTGTGGATCACGGGATGGAATTGATTGGGAAAAAAATAATTCTAAGAGACTTTATTTTTTTGTACTAGTCAGGAAAATTGAATATGTCCTGGGAATCAGATGGTGAAACAGTAACTGTCACTTTTGTTGGGTGAGATAATGGTTTTGCGGTTATGTAAGAAACTATTCTTTTTTTTTTTTTTTTAGCAATTATATGTGAAAATATTGAGGGGTAAAATGATGTAAGATATTTGCTTTAAAATACTACGAAATACAGGAAAAAGGAAGAAAGAAAGGAGAAAGGGACTGATGAGGTGCAGATGTTGAAATGTGGATAATTGTTGCCACTGGAGGATGGGTGGGTAAGTGGTGTTTATTTTTCTAGTATTTTTGCTTTTGTGTATGTTTGAAAACTTTCATAGTGAAAATTCTTTATAACCGTCTTTCCAGGAATCACGCAGACTGTAAAATATAAGTAAATAGCCACATAATTTTAGGCCTAGATTACTGTGCATTTTACATGCAAGAAACACCTGCCCATAAATTCAATTAAAAATGGTTTTATCTCTATGAAAAATTCAGATTTATCAGACAGTCTATTTGCATTACAAAGGGGACTGTTTCTTTTATAAAATAATTTACCATAGAATTTCATTAAGTGATTTATTTAATTTCCACGAGCATTCTTTTTTCTAAATCCTCTAGTTTAGTTTTTTTCTTTCCTTAGTCTCTTCTGCCCTTAACTAAGGATGTTGGGTCCTTTCATGCCTCCAAAACCTGGTTAAGAGTGTGCTTCCTCTAACTGGAATCATTTTCTTCACTTTGTACTGTGCAAAAACGTATTATATTAGTCAGTATTCTCCGGAGAAACAGAGCCAATGGGATGATATATATATCCCTCCATCCAGAGAGAGAGAGAGATTTATTATAAGGAATTGGCTCACAGGATCATGGAGGCTGGCACGTTCCCAGATCTAAGCTGGAGCACAGGAGAGCTGATGGTGTAGCTCCCGCCCAAATGCCAGCAGCCTCTCCATCCAGGAGGAGCTGATGTTTTTCTCAGAGTTCAAAGGCAGGAGAAAAATCAACATCCCAGCTCAGTCCATCAGCTAGGAGTCTGTCTTACTCAACTTTTGTGTTCTATTCAGGGCTTCAACTTACTGGGTGGTGCCCGCCCACGCAGGGAGGTTCAAAGGCTAATCTCATCCAGAAACACCCTCACCCTCACCAACACACACACAATGACGTTTGACCAAATGTCTCGGCACCACGCTGGCCCTGTCGAGTTGACACATAACGTTAACCATTGCTCTTATTCACGCTTTAAGACCAACTTCAAATGGAAATGCTACAGTAAAGCCGCCAAATGTCTACACTGTATAGATTTACATTTCTATATTTTATTCTAGGTTGTAAATTTCTTGAGGCAGAGGGTTTTTGTCTCATTCATCTTTCAATCCCTAGGGACTAGACTAGGGTGTGGCATTGACCAGGTATCAAATAAATGTTGAGTGAATGAAGGAATGGGATGAATGATCGCATCTGCGATAAATTTAGGAGAAACTCCAAAAGTTAGAAAATATCGTGTATTAATGTTCCAAATTTAACTATGACTGTAGGAAGAGGATGGGTTTTAGGGTTGACCTAAGTAACCATGAAGGACGGTGGTCTATTAAAGAGTAGACCCCATGAAAGCAAAATAGTTGTCAAGTTCATTCTTAAAAACAATTCACATACAGATTTGAGATTATCGGTATCATCAAGTTAGCACTCAGTAGAATCTATTTGAATTTTTAGGCTAAGTTGTGGTGAATTAATTATTTTATCAAAATTTATATGCACATGCTTAAAAATTAACTTGCATTTAAAATAAAAACAATATTCCCCTTCCTTATTCTACACTACCTTAAAAGCTGCTCTTTGGAAGTCTACTTTATTTTAGCTGCTGCGTCCACTAGTAACATCCACATCTTGACACAATACATTTCTACCTCCATTCCTCAGTTTACCCATTTCAGACATTAATTACTCCCATCCACTAGCAGTTGTACAACTTTGGATAAGTTGTTTGCTTTTTCTCTGCTTCACTCCACCTTTTGTAAAATGGGGAAAATAATATTATTCTCTCCCACAACATTCTTGTAAGGATTAAATGAGTTGCTACTACATGTAAAGGGCTTGGTGTGTAGCACGTGTAAGCCATGTAAGTTTTATAATAATAATGGTAACAGTTAATATTATAATCATCAGTGATAGATTGAAATTAGCTTTCTTATGCCACCTCCTACCATCTTCTCTCCTCTCATTCTTCCTGTATAACTGTATCAAAAAATTTCAATAAATCAACAAACAATATTTGTATTATTATTATGACTACTTAAATGTGCTCTCAACGGAAGTAGACACATATGCTGTAGGTGTTTCAAGCTTTTTGCAGATAACACAAGCTATTCAAATTACTTTGAGCAGATCCTGAGAAATGAGAACTGGAGGCTTGCAGTATGATCCGGGCACTCACAGTTGGATTTGGCAGCTTCCTCTGTGCAGACAAGGCAGCAGCTACACTCATGGGCCCACCTGAGAGTGGTACCCTGCAGGGGTCTGGTGAAAGAAGCCTCTGGGAACCAGGAGGGGTTGTGTCCTTCCAGCGCCCCCTACTGCCAAGTGTTAGCGTCTGCATCTGGTGAAGGAGACTGTTTACAGGGCCCACCTCCATTATCACAGAGCAGGGAAAGAAGGGTATGTTTGGAGCTGAGAGGCAAGAATTTAACATCTGGCACTGCTGTTAAATTAAAAGGCCTTCTAACATGCTACAATAGTTGAATTCCAAATGCTAAGTCAAAGGCTTGGGTATGTGTGGTGGGCAAGGGGAGGCATGTTGGTTGTTTTAAAATATTTGAAGAGCAGCTACTAGAGGGAGGTGTTGCTCAGAGGCAACAAGACTAGGGACAGTTGTAGGGAGGCAGGTATTGGCATACCAGGAGGACTTTGGACGTGTATCTCCAAATGCCGCCGTTGTCCTGACACTGGGAATGGTGGAGCAGAGGCTCGGGTGATGCCCTCTCAAGCTGTGGGGGTTCAGCTGGGATAGGAGCTGAACTGGGTGATCCCAAGGTCCACTCCAATCCGGAGAAGCTCTGGATTATTCAGGCACACTGCTGTCACCTAGAGTGAGGTGTGCCTGTATGTCCAAAGGCCACACCACCCGTTTATTTACCTACCCATGCATTATCCATATGCCTGTCCATCTGTCTACCCTTCCACCCATCCGTCCATCCATGCATCCATCCATCTATTCTCTTTTGAGTTGCTTTGAAACTCAGTGAAATCATTTTGCTCCATTAAAACTCGTATTATTTGGACCCGTGTTTATTGGTTGGCTTCCAAGGACTATGACATCAATATTGGAAATTAATCAAAGACACTACATAAAATGCATTGTTTTTATTCAGTTTAAATATTAGAATAATTCTTATTTGCTGCCTTTTATATTCCAAGTTTCCTTTTTTTTTTTCCTATAAATGTATCATCATAAGCCAAACAAGATAGGAGTAGTATCAGCAAAGAGACCGAATAAAACCACCTATGGGCTGGGCGCGGTGGCTCACGCCTGTAATCCTAGCACTCTGGGAGGCCAAGGCGGGCGGATTGCTCAAGGCCAGGATTTCGAAACTAGCCTGAGCAAGAGCGAGACCCCGTCTCTACAAATAATAGAAAGAAATTAATTGGTCAACTAAACACACATAGAAAAAAATTAGCTGGGCGTGGTGGCGCATGCCTGTAGTCCCAGCTACTAGGGAGGCTGAGGCAGGAGGATCGCTTGAGCCCAGGAGTTTGAGGTTGCTGTGAGCTAGGCTGACGCCACGGCACTCTAGCCCAGGCAACACAGTGAGACTCTGTCTCAAAAAAAAAAAAAAGTTTGAAAAAGATGGAAACCTTGAAGGAAGCATGACAGCTGTCTGCAAACCCAGGGAGAGGCTGTCTGGAAGAGGGGCGCGTTCGTTCTGTGACGCTGCAGAGGCAGAACGACTCCAGAAGTGGAAGTTTCCAGAAGGCTAACTCTGAACTTGCCTTTTGCAATCCTCCAGAACCACTCACAGGCAGGTGGTCTGATGATCCTATTCAGCTTGAAAACGCCTCCCCAACCTCCAGGGCTCTCCAGACCCTTCCACAGGGCTCATCACCACCCGACCGACTATTTTATGTAGAACTGTCTGCCCCCCTCGCCAGAATGCGGGCTGCATGCAGGGGAGGATGCTCTACTTTTTTGTCCCTGGCACCTAAAGCGTCCCTAACCCATCACAGGTGCTCAGTAATGATGACTTTAGGAGGAGAAGCGTGAACCCAGCACTCCCGATATGCTACGGAACCTGCAAGGCTGTTCTCACCTCCATGCAGCGAGGAAAATGATACTCAGCCCTGCGCCCTTCTGTAGGTCTAAATAGAATAAAATGGCAGGAGGCGTGGGACCTCGGGGAAGCCCTTTTCCTCTAGGCCTGTTTCTCCATCTGTAGTTTAGCTCTGTGGTTCTAACAGTCTAGTGTGCACCAGTGGGCAGAAAGGGCACGGTTTACGGGATCCTGATACACGCCTCTCAGAAGAGATCTCCCTTATAGGCCGGCTGAACTCAGGAGAGCAGAGGACGAAATTCCTTCTGGTGGGTCAGCCCTGGGCCCTGTCGAGGCTCCAGAGAAGGGCTGTTTGTAGGAACTGCCCCAGTGACCCCATCCCAGCCCCAGCTCAGCTCCGGGGTTCAGCGCGGGCACTCACAGAGCATCTCCGCTGTGTTGGGCATTGAGCTAGTTAGTGCACCGTGGGGCCTGGAGAGCAAGGCCACATGGTCCCTGCCCACATGAGCTTAGGGTTTGCTGGAGAAGCCACACAAATGAACCACAGAGTGTCCCAAGTGCTTGGAGATCACTGGATACAATAGGAACACGTGCAGGAGAACATCACCTGGAGAAGATGTGGGGGACACAGAGCAAGTCACCCCACCCCCCGCAGAATGGATGCAACTCAACAGAGTTTTAGAACTAGAAGATACCAGAAGGCAGCGGCTCCTAAACTCAACTCTCAGTCAAGATCACCAACAGAAGTTTGTTGCCTTTTTTTTTTTTTGTTGAGACAGAGTCTCACTCTGTTGCCTGGGCTAGAGTGCCATGGTGTCAGCCTAGCTCACAGCAACCTCAAACTCCTGGGCTCAGGCGATCTTCCTGCCTCAGCCTCCCAAGTAGCTGGGACTACAGGCATGCGCCACCATACCCGGCTAATTTTTTCTATATATTTTAGTTGGCCAATTAATTTCTTT
>CAUYRT010034812.1:0-13655 GCA_963574885.1 Lepilemur ruficaudatus
CTGGCGTCAGCCTAGCTCACAGCAACCTCACACTCCTGGGTTCAAGCGATCCTCCAGCTTCAGCCTCCCGAGTAGCTGAGACTACAGGCATGTGCCACCATGCCCGGCTAATTTTTTTTTATACATTTTTTTTAATTGGCCAATTAAGTTGTTTCTATTTTTAGTAGAGACGGGGTCTTGCTCTTGCTCAGGCTGGTTTCAAACTCCTGACCTTGAGCGATCCTCCCGCCTCGGCCTCCCATGGTGCTAGGATTACAGGTGTGAGCCACCGCGCCTGGCCACAACCAGATTTTTTTAATACCCTAAAAACAGAGAAATGGTTTAGACTCCCAAGCTTTCTCCCCACAAATATTTGCTCCTCATAATGCTGAACTTAAAAAAAATAAAGATTTCATATAAAACCTTATAGCCTTAAAATATTCTTCAGATTTCTGCAATGTTATATAAAATGATATCTTCATAGCTTACAAGAAATGGGCTATTAAACTAACAGAAGTGAAGAACGATAGTTACTTCCATGGAAATTTATAGAAAATCTTTTGGTTTTATTTTGTAAGCTTACAGTGAGGTTTAGCAAAGATATGATTAATTTAAGAGTGAATTTTTATTTTTTTTAAAATCTGGAGACCATAAATAGTTACATCCCTGGACAATCCACAGGAGAAAAACAAGTAACTTAGGGAGAGACTCTGAAGAGCAGTATGAGTTAAATTAACAACAGGATGGGGAAAATAAGAGAAGCATCTATTACTAGCATATTAAAATTGAAATGATTACCTGTGGAATAGTAAAATACGCCTTATCGACAGTCATAACTGGGTCTCCTTGTTTGTAACCAAAGTCTGAAAAGTCTTTTGGATCAATATCCAAATATTCCTCAAAGGAAGAGTCCTGCCTAGGGGAACTGTAGATCAAAAAGAAAGACCATCACTAACACTTCCAGTTACCCTCTGCTGAAACGCAACTCTCGCTTTCAGTTTTTCTTTATTTTTTAATCACAAAAATGAGAGATTGTAGGCCGGGCGCAGTGGCTCACACCTGTAATCCTAGCACTCTGGGAGGCCGAGGCGGGCGGATAGCTCAAGGTCAGAAGTTCGAAACCAGCCTGAGCAAGAGCGAGACCCTGTCTCTACTAAAAATAGAAAGAAATTAATTGGCCAACTAAATATATATAGAAAAAATTAGCCAGGCATGGTGGAGCATGCCTGCAGTCCCAGCTACTTGGGAGGCTGAGGCAGAAGGATTGCTTGAGCGCAGGAGTTTGAGGTTGCTGTGAGCTAGGCTGACACCATGGCACTGTAACCCAGGCAACAGAGGGAGACTTTGTCTCAAAAAAAAAAAAAAAATGAGAGATCGTTGTAAATTTCCAACAACACAGAACTGTAAAATACAGAAAGTTAAAGGCCCAGTGAGCCCGCCACTCCTACCCTAAAAAGCACTAGAACTGTTTGTAGTACCAATTCATTTTCATCTCTTCATGCATAAAGTCTTAAGAGTGTAAATAAAAAAAGAAAAACAAAAAGAAATTATTTTCAATGATGCCCAATTCTTTCAAATACTTAATGCAAAATAGATTTGCTAACTAAAGTCTAGGATTGCATCTTTTAGGCGTGGGACCTCTGGAAAGGTGCTGGGGAACACGCGACCAGCCTGGCAGCGCCTACTGGAGTGTGGCCCCACCGGCGCGGGAGCACCGGCCTCCCCCGGACAGCGGTGGGGACGCTTACACGGAACCGTGGTAGAAGTAACCGAGGAAGGGCGTGTTGGCCAGGGACGACTGCACGCACAGGAGCGGGAACCACTCGGGGGCGCGGTGCGTCCTCCCGACGGAGCAGAGCTGATCGAACAGAGGATTGACATCCCCTCCAAACACGCCGGGGAAGCAGGACCGGCGGAACAGTTCTGTTAACTCTGATGAGCACTCCTGGAAAGCAAACGCAAAGGGGCGGGGAGAGGACAAGAGCTTGCGCTGTGACGGCGTCACGATCCCCTGGCAGCGCGATGAACACGGAGGCCAGCAGGACGCTACTGCGTCAGTGAGAAACAGATACCATCCCAGAGTCTCATCTCAACGTGCTCTGTGCCCACAAAAAGTGAAACAGTTCCAGAACTGCTTTAGCCAGTTCCCCAAATAAGCCTCCAAGTCAGGAACTTCAAGCCTTCAAGGTAACCACGGCTTGACTAGGGACATCCTAGCTATGTCCCTAGTAAAAAAATGGGGAATAAAAGAGAGTAAGAATAGATACCAAACGGGGACTAAAGCAGAGTAAACTTCCCTTTCTGACTGTTACCACCATTCAAACCCCTAGACCAGGAAAGCCTAAGAACATTCCGAGTTAGGGCAAACAGTCCGTATTCCACAAGAATCCTCGAGGCCCTCACTAGATTACAACAGAACCCAACTAAGGTCATCAGGAAGCGACTTGATTCTCGCATTCACGGACTCAGCCATATTCCTTTCTTCACAAAGGATCGAGAGAGCTCCAAGTTCAACTGTGTCCTGAATCCCTTGTTTATTGAAGGCTGAAAAGTAAGTGATCTACTGATTTAAACAAGAGCAATTCAAATGAAAAATCAGTCATGTATAAAGTGCTAAGTTGTGGTTATCTGAAGATGTATTTTGACATTTCTATTGACACCTGAATCAGATTTATGATGTGCTTTGTTTTTTTAATTAAATATAATTGTTACATAATTAAGTATAATTGTTAGCATAAGAGTTACAACATTAATGCAGACCCTAAACTGTCCTTTTCTATATTGTAAAGCCGATCATGACATAGTGTACTTAAGCGCTTTTACCACAAAAGAAAACAACCAACAAAACCCAAAGGGGGTGGAAGGAAGGAGGGATGGATAAGTGTGTGGTATTGATTGTGATGACGGGCTCCTGGGTGTATATTTATCTCCAAACACATCAAGTTGTATACCTTAAATATCTACGGCTTTTTGCACATCAGTTATACCTCAGTGAAGTGGTTTAAAAAAATAAATCTGCATTTCCCCAGCGGGGGAGGAAAAAACCCAACCAAACATAATTGCACTCATCTAGAAATGGGAGTGACCTGAGTACTAGTAAGAGTTCTTTTGCATTTCTCATGCCTCTTAAATCTATATAAGAATTAAAAATATGTATTTGACTTGGGATTAGGCGACAGGTTTCTAAGAAATGACACCAGAAGCACAAGTAAAAAAAGAAAAATATTAGATAAATTAGACATCGTCAGATTAAGAAATTTTTGTGCCTCAAAGGACACCGACAAGAAAGAGGACAACCTACGCAATGGGAGAAATTTTCTGCAAACCATCTATTTGACAAGAGACTGTGTGGGGTCCAGAATGTATAATGAACTTATAGTTTAACAAAAAGACAAGCCAATTTAAAAATGGGTGAAGAGGAGTTTGAATAGACATTTCTCCAAAAAAAAAACATATATCTAATAAGCACACTAAAAGATCTTCAACATCATTTGCCACAGTAGAAATAGAAATCAAAATCACAATGAAATATCAGTTCACACCTACTAGCATCACACCTACTAGCACGGCTATAATGAAAAAGACCAATAATAACAAGTGTTGGTGAGGACATGGAGAAACTGCAACCCACGTACATCGCTCATGGGAATGTGAAATGGTTCAGCTGCTTTGGAAAACAGGGTTTCAAAAGGTTAAACATCCGGTAACAACATAACCCAGTCATTCCACTCCTAGCTATAGACCCAAGAAAAATGGAAATGTATATCCACACAAAAACTCCTACACAAATGTTCATGGCAGCATTATTCATAATAGCCAAAAAACAGAAATAACCTGAACGTCCAGCAACTGATAAACGGATAAAAAATACGTGATATAGCCATAAAATAGAATACGATTCAGCCACAAAAAAGGAACGAGGTAGTGATGTTATAGCATGACTGAACCTTACAGGCATCATACCAAGTGAAAGAAGCCAGTCACTGAAGACCACATGTTGTATGACTCCATGTATACGCAATGTCCAGCATAGGCAAATCCATAGGGACCAAAGGTAGATTAATGGTGGCCTGGGATGCGGATGGGGATGGGAGTGACCGCAAATGGGCACAAGGTTCCTTTCTGCAGCAGTGGAAATCAGAATGTGGTGATGGTTGTATAACTCCGTAAATTTACTAAAAATCAACGGAAAACTGTACTTGCTTTCCTTTTTATATTTTCTTAAAAGCTTCTAAATAAATAATATTAGGCCAGGCACAGTGGCTCACACCTGTAATCCCAGCAATTTGGGAGGCCGAGATGGGAGGACCACTTGAGGCCAGGCGTTCAAGACCAGCCTGAACAACACAGGGACACCCTATCTCTGCTAAAAAATAAAAAATAAGCCAGGCATGATGAAATGCATCTGTAGTTACAGCTGCTGGGGAGGCTGAAGCAGGAGAATTGCTTGAGCCTGGGTGTTCAAGGTTGCAGTGAGCTTTGATCAGGCCACTGCCTTCCAGCCTGGGCAACAGAGCAAGATCCTGTCTCTTAAAAAAGCTAATGAGTAAATAAATAAATTTAAAACCAACCTCTCAGTATGGTCTTTCCAATTACAATGTTATCCAAAGAGATACACTTTTTTTCCTTCCATAAACTAAACCAACAATGCTACACAAGAAAGTACTCAATTTGAAAACAATTTGCAATAGGAAATATAATTTCAGTTTTGAAAGACCATCCATTAAAAAGCTGTTGGTGGGGAACTGTTGGTTCCCCACCTGGTCATGTGCTATCAGGTGGCACAACTTCTGTGCCCAATAGTCAGAAAGAACATACCTGGTCACAGCAGCAGCGAACATCACAGGCCCCGGCTGTTAAATTACAAGGACAAGGACCAAGAGGCTGATACACCTGATTAGGAATAACAGTCACGTTCTCTGAAAAGTACACACAACAAAGACGTTCAGCTATGAAACACTCTGACAAAGCATTGTCACATTTTTGACATTTGAAAAAAAAGCTGAATCATCATGTTTTATAAATCACCATTATCAAATATTCCACACTGAGGAATGGCTGAAATGAGCTCTGCATAAAACTTAGCTGAGGCCTGCGCGTGCTACTCCAGCAAAAAACCCAACGATAAGAAAACATGTGCTTGTTACAATGAACCAAAGAAGTCATAGTTGATCTTGAAGATAATCAATTGGCTAAAAGTTACAAGTTAGGATAACTGTAACGCACTGATTTTATTTTTCAATATGCTGAACAATCCTTTCATAACACACCCAGACCTCAAGCACTTACTCCTTCTAACTCATTACCTTTTCTTAGCAGACAGAACTGAAGCCATGGTGACCCTGCAGACAGCTTATCTGGAATCCATCCCATCACAAGATCACATTGAATTATGCTACACGCTCGACCTCCAGACCCCCCACTTGCCACTGTAAATCCAAAGCCTCACACCACAGTTCTGTTTGGAATGTAGGGAAATTAACTACATCTAAGGCGGAACTCTGAGGCAATTTTCGCTTGTGATAAATCAGCTCTCCGCAGCCAATTCGCAGTGTCCGCCTGCCACAGGGCTGGGGCCTCTCCAGGCCATGCTCCACACTCAATCCTAGAGATCTTTCTAAAAAATACAAGTAAAACTGCATTGCTCTTCTGCTGAAATGCATCCACTGGCTTCCCACACTCCCCACGTGGGCTGTGGTACCCTGCGACCTGGCCCCTGCCCCCTGTCCTGGGCACCCCCTTCTCGTTCCCCACGCGCTGGATCCACCGTCACCTTTCACACCCTCCTCCTGGCCTCTCCTCTCGAGGAGAGCCCCTCAGCCCATTGTCCCCTCCACTGTCTCCTTCAGCGCCTCAGCTACAAGGCCATCCCCCTACAGGAAAGTCTGGCAGGAGCTCCCCAGCTAGAGCCAGTGTTCCCCTCACCGCCCCCCAACAATTACTCCCATTCTCAGCACCGTTTCCTTCTCAGTCTCATTCCGTCTGTTTGGTTACTTACTTTTTAAACTATAAGAGCTTAAGATGGGGATCTTTCCTTTTGTGCTGACTTTGAAACCCAGGCTCGTAAGCTGCCTGGCCCATGATGGCAGCTCAGTCAGTATAAGCTGGTTACCTGTTCACATGTAACCATCTCTAAGTTATATTATTTTTTAAAAAGTAGACAATCATGAGCCATGTTAGTAAGTATTACTGTGTGTGTGAGTGTTTTTAAAGAAGGGAATACATGCTTCTATAAGGATAAGAAGCTAGCAGGCTGACCCTAGGAAAGGGAGCTGGAAGTCAAAAGCTTTCACTGAAAATCCGTTTTTTTATAAACTCATTCATGAGGTTTTCCTTTCCTTTTTTTTTTTTTATAAGCTGGAGTCATGAGAAACAATGCACAGAAATAAATTTCACCTTCTCTCAAAAAGGGTTTAAGATGGCTTACAAAGATCCAAACAGTAGAGCAAGATAAAATAAATCTTAATTAAATAAAAGTACAAAATGAAAACTTTTAAAATAAGAAAACTAAAAAAAAGAAAAGCAAGTTTATGGAGGCAAGACAGACTCAAGAGCGAAGGTGAGCACACCTTACCAGCCGCAGGGCACGTACTTGTCACACACGCAAGTCTGACATGAACACTTGGGCGGTCAAAGACTGCACTTGCCTGAGGCGTTCCGGGTCAGAGAAGAGTTGGCGTACATTTCCACCTGAATGAGTAGATGCGCCAAACAGGACGAACTGCGAGATGCTGAAACCAGAAGAGTCTGGAGGAGACACGGGGACTCTGGGACGGGATCCGTCTCGTTAGAGGAACACCATTCCAGACCCTGCATCAACCTTACTGTCACTTCCAGCACATCCTGAAAGGAAAAGATTGCTGCACTTTTAAAGTGACTCAAAGCGGCGTCTGTAAGAACACACAATGGAAAACACAACAAAAGCACATACTAACCCCAGTTCATTTTATAACAGCAGAGCTGTATACAAGGATGACAGAGTTATCTTTAAGTACACTCCATAAATCTGGTAAGATACAATCTCTGATTCCCACTCCTTAATTTAGCATAAAAGCAAACAACTTTTGGATACTTACAGAAAGCTAAACCCAGGTCTGATAAATGAACTTAGTTTGTGTAGCACCTTTTTAGTTTATCATCTTACACAAAAAAAGTCAGTGGAAACAACCCCCCATTTATCTCAGAATGACTTTGTAAATGTTCATTCCTAGGGTGCAGGCAGAGTTGATCTTTCTCATCCTTTTATCTCCAAAGTTGATGTCTTGCACATACTAGGCACTCAATAAACAGAAGATCTTTAATCTCTCCAGGATTGAGTGTTTTTACACATAAGCTCAGAGTTGGGCAAGATGGGTCGTTATGGAGCTTTTTTGAGTAGCAGACCCATTTGATAATGCGACGCTAGCTGGTGAAGCTCTCATCAGAAAAAGGTAAATACACGCAGAATTTTACATGCAATGTCATAGGGTTCACAGAGCCCCGGAAATGCATCCAAGGACCCCTAATCATACAGTAAGAACCCCTTGGGCTGGTTCAGTATCTACCAGATCCCATAGCCCACAATTTAATGACAGTTCTGAGCGAGGGGTAAGCTAGACAGCTATACTTTGTCAAATCATGAGAGCACTGCAGAAACCCTAGACATGGGCCTCTACACAGGTTACAGAGATTTTACCTGTGGCCTTACTGCGCTGGGGGTCACAGTCACACTCCAGTTTTCTGCCTCAGTGGTCAGCTCGACACAAGTTGGAACCGGCAAGACTCCTAAAGAAAAGAAGATCAGAATGCCAGGCACTATCGCCCAGCAGCTAAGGGGGTGCACTAGAGTCAGACGGTCTAATCTCTTCACAAGCTGGGCCCTTTACAAGCTGTGTGACAAACGGCAAGTGACAATCTCTCTCAAAGTCAGTTTCTTCATTTGTCAAATGGAATGAAAACTTTATTGCTATTCTTATTAGGAAACCGAGATGATGCAAGGGATCGCTCAGTGAATGCCAGCCGTTATGATTTCAAGCTTTCTTTTACCGAACCTGCACGCCGTCCTCTTTGGTCTCCAGCAGCCCCCGTCCTTCCTCCCGACCCCGACTTTGCAGAGAGCAGAGGCGAGGGCCCAGAGTGCGCCACCTCGCGAACTCCGTGGGCGGCCTGGATCGGGCCCAATCCCCACCCTCCCCGCAATAAGGGCCGGACTCTTTACCCGCCTCGTCGTGCAGCACGGCCAGGGACACGGTCACATTCGCGGTGCCTCCGACGACCAGGAACGCGCGGACCGCAGGGCCGGACATTCGGATGAAAGAAGGGATGAAAACTAGGCGGGAAGGAAGGGGACGGGGAGGGGTTACCAGCCGAAGCGTCCGTGCCCGAGGGGTGTGTGGCGGCCTCCTGGGGGGGTCCCCTCAGCCCCGGCCCCTGCAGGTCCCCGCCCCTCCGTACACACCCGGGTCCCCCCACAGAGGCCTCAGGACGCCCTGCAGAAGGAGGAGCCCCAAAAGGAGGGCGGCCGGCGGCGGAAAGGCCATGCCTGGGCCTCGCGGGCCCAGCACCGCAGAACGGCGCCAGCCTTAGAAGCCGGAAAGGGCCGAGACGCAAAAACGCGGCCGCCGCAACCTCGCTGCCGCCATCTTGTCAAGCGAGAATCCCGGAGCTATGGCAACCACCAATCGGCTGGCGGCCAGGGGGAGCAGCGCGTCGTGATTGGGCCAGCGGCAAAAGATCCCGCCTCGGCCCAGGCCGGAGCATCCCGGCCCCGCCCACACGTCTTGAGGACTTTTGAGGCTTTTCTTGCTCAAAGTAGGAAGAATCGTGAAAAGGTACGAATGCGTGTCCAGTTCAAAAATTGGAGTTTCGCCCCACCCGGGAGTTAATGCAGCCACACTGCAAGGGCGAGCCTATAAGCACTGGCTTTCAGACAAAAAGGGTAGGATTTGCGCCTTAATAAACTTGATTTTTATGGGGATTGTTTTTGGAGGGGGGACAAAAAGGGGTGAGGCTGCGGTGCTGTAATTAGGTAGCGCTGTTGGATTGTCTTTATTATCATTCTCCCTTTTTTTTTGAAGGGTTTTCTCCACCACACAGAGCTCTCAGCACTCTGAAAGCAGATCCAATCAAAGAACACACAGGAATTTTGCCCAAAGAACACGCAGGAATTTTGCCCAGCAATAGGACAGATGGGAAATTATCAGAATTCTGCCTGGAAGAACATTCGTCTTTCTTATGTCAACAGCCTCAAAGCATTTCAAGCCTTGTAATAGCCTGGGGGCTGAGAGTTGAGGCTCTGAGGTCAGACTGCCTGGCGTGGGATTTTGCCTTCCCTCCGCAGGTACTCTCTAGCTGTTAACCAACCTTGGGCAAGTCACTTAATCTCTCTAAGCTTCAGTTTCCTCATCTATAAAAAAAGGACAGTAATAGCCTTTCCCTCTTACGATTGTGTGAGGATTAAGTGAGGTAACATATCTAACGAGGGTAGACCAATGCGTGGTATACAGCAAGCACTCAATGAATGCTCACTCATTTTGTTAGCTGTGGGATGTCCTTTAGCTGAGAGAACCCATGCATGGTGTTCATGCAAATCCATGTCCAGTGTTGGCTGACAAACAAATGCCAGATAAATGTTTGCCGTTATTCTCAATGTTCAGTCATATGTTAGTGGATCTAACATGAAAGGATTCTGGAAGTTGAGACTCTATCAGGGGCCCTACACTCTTGCAAAATTGTGGGTTGCTCCAGTTGTAACATTAGCATGACACTTTCTCCTGCATCTCAGCTCCTCTCTGGGAAACTGCAAAGTGTTTACCTCTCTAGATATCTGGGAATAAAGCCTAGGAAAATATTATTAAGAGGAAAGTTGTCAAACACTTCAATATTTCTGTTATTCTCCATCTGTCTTTGGCGAAATGAATATACAAACAAAATCGGCATGGCCAAACTGAAAAGCTTGGGAGGTAAATCCTCCAGAAAGAAAACATTTCTGTGAATAGGTAACCATGGCCTATTGCATTCCTCCCTCCACGTCATTTCACACACACTCACTCCTCACTAGAAAGAATACACGAAAAGGCTTCTGTACCTTGTTGAGTTTGCCTAGGATCGCTCTAGGTTTATGGATGATAGCTGGACCCCTCCAAGGCTGGGTCAATGTTTGGCTCTAATGGGAAACTGAACCTAGCCTGGCAAGAGACTGAGTGGGGACCTGGTAAGGGGTGATCATGAGAGCAGTGGCTTGGCTGGGACATCCTGGTCAAGGCTGCACAGGAGGGATGCTCCAACCACTTAGCTCCAAAGGGGACCCGACCCAGGGATGCTGGAAACAAGCCCGGCATCAGCATTGGATGCCAATCATGGGCTCTCCCTTTCACTCTTGGCTAAGTAGCCCTGAAATGGTACTTAACTCGTCCTGCCTCATCTGTAAAATGGGAATTAAGTAGTACATTGTGAGGATTAAATGAGTTAATGTATTTAAAATATTGAGAACTGTGTTCAATGCAAAATAAATGCTAGCCAATATTATCATTATTCATTCAACAAATATTTCTTGGTCATCATTTAGCCACTAGCAGTGAACAAAATATACAAAAATTCTAACCCTCACAGGGGAGATAAGACAATAAACAAATAAATAAGATACGCAGTGTGTGAGATGATAAGGGTTAATGGAGGAAAATTAAGATAGAAAGAGTGAGCTGGGGAGAAAGATGACACTTTTGGGTGGTCAGGAAGGTCTCACAGAGATGATTGTTATCTCCATTTTACAGATGAAAACGGAGGCACAGAGAGGATATATAATTTGTCCAAAGTGGCAGAGTCAAAGTCCGGTACCAGAGTCTGTGCTCTTAACCCTGCAGGTGGTTCTCAGCATCATGTATTACAGGGGTGGAGTGCAACGTGGCGCCATTCTTACCACCACTTGCAACTGTAGGGGCAGAAAGAGACCAATTCTTGCAGGGAACAGTGAAGGAAACTACAAGGAGAGATATTTTGGTTCAAGATATAAAGTTGTCTGATAACCAGAACTGTCTGAACTAGAAGGGGTGTCCTGGGAACACGGTGTCTTGGAGGCACTGGAAGGCTGGTGGCTTTCTCATAAGGCCCCTAGGCATGGACTATGTGGGGACAGGACCTTCCCACAATGAAAGCACATAGATGGTCTGTGTCTCTTCCTGGGGCGTGGGGACACAGGCGGGAGCGTAAGAGAGGGTGGAATAATGAGACTTAGGCTTCTCGCTCAACTCTGGCAGGGAGAGTGCATTGGTCGCCTCAGCCCCACAGAAACGGGGCAGGGCGGACAAAACCCTGCTGCACCTGCACCAGTTAGATCTAGGCAATATCCTCGTTTCTGCTGAAGTCTGAATTCTTGGCTAAATCCACTTAGAGCAGCTGTGTGCGCACATGTTTGTCTTTTCAAGCCTGAAGCCTGGAGAGGTGGGGTCCCCGGCAGAGAGGCAGGCTGAGCACCCTTGGGAGAAACCCAGAGGAGGCCCAATGTGGGAGGGAGGCTGAGCCCGACAACCCCGAAGTCCCTTTCCTGTCTCAGACTGTAAGATTCTGTTTCTCTGTGGCATAGTATTTTCACGTGCAGATGATTTCCTTGTTTTCATCTGAACTAGAATATTTTTATATGCAGTATTTTAAAGTCTACCCAATTCCATTTTCATTTTGCAGACATAAAGAAATTAGAACACTAAAGACTGATTAGATTAAGACAACTGAATGAAGAGGAAATAAACAGTTGGCCTCCTCACGGAAAGGAAGCAGGACTGTTCTTACTTCGGTGAAGCCAGAACCTTCCAAGAACCTGTCTCCCGCAGCAGGAGGCGGCCGTGCACGGGGGCTGTGGGGAGCACACGCACAAGCACCGGCCTCCACTTCCAGTGGAACCCTGGCACTCGCTGGCGACTGAGTCTCTCTGAACGAGGCTGATGAGGGTGTTCAGAGTAGATAGCCAAGGTGGGGACAAGCCCAGTGTGGTCGAGGGGCAGCAAGGCCAGTGGGACTAGAGGGAGGTGACAGGCAGGAAGAGATAGGAAAGGAAAGAGAGGCAGCCCTATGAGATCAAGAAGGGTCTTAAGGCCAGGGCAAAACGTTGCATTTTATTCTAAGCACAATGGGCGCGAGTGGGAAGTTTTAAACAGGGGAAGGAATAGCTGTTTTAAAAGGATCACTGGCTCCTGGAGGGAGAATATTGGGAGCAAGAATTGAGGAATTAAAAACCAACATCCACAGAAACCTGTGTGCACATGTTCTCAGCAGCACTGTGCGTTGTAGACAAAAGGTAGAAAGCACCCAACTGTCCATCAGTTGAAAACGAACAAAACGTGACACACGATACAGTGAGGTAGGATTCAGCCATGAAATGGAAGGATGCAAAATGCTGCCACATGCAAAGACCTTGAAACATTATGCTAAGTAAAAGATGCCAGTCACAAAAGATCACACAGTATATGATTCCATTTCTAGGAAATGTCCAGAATAGGCAAATCCCAGGCTAGAGTGCAGTGGCCTCATCATAGCTCACTGCAACCTCAAACTCCTGGGCTTAAGCGATCCTCCTGCCTCAGCCTCCCAAGTAGCTGGGACTACAGGTGCACACCACCACACCCAGATAATTTTTCTATTTTTTGTAGAGATGGGGTCTCACTCTTGCTCAGGCTGGTCTCAAACTCCTGGCCTCAAGCGATCCTCCTGCCTCAGCCTCCCAGAGTGCTAGGATTACAGGCGTGAGCCACCACGCCTGGCCTCTTTTGGTACATTTTTAAACAGTGAATTCTGTGGTCTGTGAAGCTCCTTCAATTCCACATTGGAGGAGTGAAGCCCATCAGGACGACCCAGCAGTAGTGCAGCCTCTCCTCTGTACAACACGGGCTAACACTACTGTGACCGTGTCAGGCTCGGAGACTCGTAGGAGAGAATATGTTGTGAAGTGCGGCACGAGGCCGCACACGAGAGAAGCATTCCATAAATGTTGGCTGCTGTAATAGTTGAAAGAATGAGTACTGAATGAAGGAAGGGATAATGCTGAAAGCTTTTAACAGATCCTTTATTTATCAGCACTATGTTGTAGCCTGGGTCCTCCTAGAAGCTGCTGCCAAGGTGGGATGAAAGTGCACTTATTAGGGAAACCACCTGTGAAACGGGGATGGAGCTGGGAGAGCCCTCGGACCAGGCTGCAGTCTGACCCTGAGTAAAAAGAAAAGGCTGAGGAGGGAAGGACGGAAGGAGAGAGGGAGGGAGGAAGGGAGGGAAGCAAGGGAAGGGATTTGGGTGTAATTCTCAGGGATGTCTGGCCAGGCTGTGGGGGGTTCTCAAACTAAAGTCAGGGGGACCTTGCTGGGGAGCCTTAGCACTCCGGCGCTGGCCCTGCTGGGAGCAGCTGGTGGGACCCGGGCTTCCCACACAGTGACTGGCTTCTGGACTTCAGAGTCAGTGGCTGGACCCGCCCCAGTTCCACCCCCAGAAGGTGGAGATCTAAGAGGCGCATTCTCTGACATACACCGCCTTACTTTTTAAGGCACTTGCCAGTTTATAAAACATTTTTGCATCTTTTTTTTTTTTTTTTTTTTTGAGACAGAGTCTCACTCTGTTGCCCAGGCTAGAGTGCTGTGGCATCAGCCTAGCTCACAGCAACCTCAAACTCCTGGGCTCAAGCAATCCTTCTGCCTCAGCCTCCCAAGTAGCTGGGA